>KV454012.1:1343410-1362786 GCA_001661245.1 Pachysolen tannophilus NRRL Y-2460
AAAAAACCAAAAAAAAAAAAAAAAAAAAAATAATAATAATAAAAGCGAATGAATTAGTTTAACAGCGGTAAATCAATTTTCTTTAGCAAGACGATATAAGCTCTTTAATTTATTTTTGGATTTTTATTTTTAATTTTTATTTTCTCTCCCTTAGTCTTTAAACTATATTAATAAATAAATAAAAGATTATATATAAAATATATAAAAACCTTGAATTAAGCGCCCATGCGAGAAATAATTCATTTCATAATACGAAATTAAAAGAGAAAGTATAGATTCTATAAATATAAAGTAAAATTGCTTAAAAAAAAAATCACTTTTTATTTATTTATTTTTTTTTTTTTTTGTGTGTATTTTTCATAGAAAGTTAAATTTTTTTTTTTTTTTTATATTTTCTGTTAAAAATGTTACATATATACTGTAAAATGTCTACGTAATTTTATGTAATTTATGTAATTTATGTATGTATAAATTGTATAAATGGGGGAAACCTTATATAGTATTATAAACTTTTTAAAAGCTTAAAAAACTAAGCATTAAAAAAACGAAATTTCCTCATTTGGAATGATAGTTTGTTTGTAAAAAGTAATTTTTTTTTTTTTTAAAACAAAAAAAAAATTTAAAATTTTAGAAACCTCGGTTACACAGCGGGAATTTAATTTTAATTTTTTTTTTAAAACAAAAAAACACATAAAAAAGAAAAACGTATATTTAGAAACATTCTTTAATAATTTTAGAATTTGAAACTATAATACTCCATAATAAAAATTTTCCACAAGTAACACAATTACCGCATATAGGAATTAAATTTTTAAATTCCTTTTTATGGTTTAAATTATTATTATTATTATTATTATTATTATTATTATTAGTTTTTAAAAAAAAAAGTGCTAAACATTTTAAATGACATATGCTTTCACAATTTTCATGATAACATATATTAATTAATAAATTCAGATTAATATCTAGATGTTGTATACAAATCTGGCATATTAATTTAGTATTAATTGATAAAGATGAAAAGATTTTTTCAATTTTTTCAATATAAAAATTTTTATTATCATTATAAGATTTAAAAAATTCTTTTAATTGATTATAATTACCTCCTTTGATAAATTCTTGAGAATTTTCAGAATCTTGAAAATTTTGAAAATTAGAATTTATCATTATATTATCTTTTATATTTATACAAGCCTTGTTTAAACACCAATTTTCATAAATTTTCTTATCAAATAAAAATAATTTTAAGCTCATTTTTAAAAAAAAATTTGAGTTTAATAATAATTTTAAATTTCCTAATCTATTATGTATACTATAATGAGTTTGTTTATTTTTCGAAATTTTTAAATCTTTAGAAATATGACGTGTTTGATATGGATGTTGCCAAGCATGTTCAAACATTAAAGCACTGATTTTCGATGGGAACCCATAAATAATCAATACTATTTTCCAAGGTCGAAACCCTTTTTTACTTGTTTTAAATGCACCACCTTGTTTAAGATCTCCATTATGTTGTCTTAATCTTCTTATTGGATCAGGTGTAGAACCAATATAAAAAGATTTTGGTTTTTCAATTGATTGTAATAAATAACAACAATAAAAATTATTCATTGTTTAATATGAAAAAAAAATAAAAATAAAAATAAAAAATGAACGGAAGAAAACGGAGAGAGTAAAATAAATAAATAAATAAAAGAAAAAATTTAATTTTAATAGTGTTGTATAATCAATCAGTTTACACTATATATAAATAATCATTATCATTATCATTTTTTTTTTTTTTTTTTTTTTTTTNTTTTTTTTTTTTTGATTTTTTCATTTGTTTCCTTTTAGTAAAATGTCATCGACCGCCCTTGGAATTGTTATTTAACTAAAGATCTTCTTCTTCTTCTTCTTCTTCTTTATTTTCAACACCACCCACCGCCCGCTTGTTGCCTTAATTATACTTCCTAAAAAAGAAAAATCAGAGAAGAGATGAGCTGCGCAACTGCGCAACTTGCAGCATTCTATTACAATCAATTAAGCATCTCGACATAAACTTGGGTGGCAACACTTGATATTAATAGTCAAAGAAAAAAAAAAAAGAAAGAAAAAACAGGGTCTTTCATTATTCTTATTTATTGTATTTATTTTTGAACTTGTAGTAAACCTATTGGCTTAAGCTTAACCTAGGCTTAAACCTAGCCTAGGCTTAAGCCAATAGGTTAAAAAAGTGAAAAAACCTGGGATAACATGGGCGCAACTTGTAAAATAATCAATATACCCAGCCGCGAACTCGCGAACCCGTGAACCCGCCAATCCGCGCCAATCCGCCTGTATTCCTACCGGTAATTTGAGGGATTGCAAACGAAAAAATGCACCTGGAAGGGTAATTTCGCGCAGAGAAAGAATTAAAATAAAATAAAGAATTAAAAGAAATAAAGATTAATAGAATTATATAATTAAAATAAGTATTAATCTAGAACTATAATAATATAATAGAATTAATAGTATATCATCATCATATATTTATTTGCCTTAATAAATTTTTTTTTTCTTTTTTTTTTTTTTTTTTTTTCTTCTCTTTCAAATATTAATTCATTTTATAAAAAAATAATCTTTAATCTTTGATAGGTTCGGTTCGTGTTTAACAAAGATAGAAATTATTAATAATAATAATAATATTAATAAAAAGTATTTACTTCAATACTCATTTATCTGTTAAGTTCAGTTCAATCTTTTAGTAATTTGTTAAATTTTTTTTTTTTTTTTAAAAAAAAAGAAAATCATTTTATCAATTTATATTTTTTAAAAGAGTTAAAAGTTTTGAGTATTAAAGATTATTTTATCAATTAATTTGGTTTCATAATTGGATTCCATTGAATTTAGTTCAATTATTATTATTATTATAGAATTTTTTTATTTTTTTTTTTTCAAATTGGTAAATCATTTCTGAGGAAATGGAATTAGGAGAGAAAAATTCAAATGCTGTACAATTACTGAAAGATGAAGATATCAACGATTTAGAATCATTTCATAATGATCATGAAACTTATGTTAATAGGTATGGTAATAGACCTTGTCCATCTGCTTTATATATTAAATCTAACATCGATATTGGAGATAGAGTTAAACATATTGCGATTGATTATGATGCTATAGAAGTGTTGGTGTTTGCAAGTCAGCCCAGTACAGCTTCGGATTCTATAGCTATAACTATTGGTGATGGCGCTTCTAAAAATGCTGCTGCTCAAACTCTGAAACTGGATCAAAACTTGGATCAGGTTAAAACTTTTGATAAATCTCCAAATGAAACAACAATTTTTACAAAGACAACAAAAACCGGTTCTAATGAAATTAACAAAAATGATGACGTAGATTCAAGTTCTGGAATTGGTACAAGTACATCGTCCACTGTTGAAGCTAATACCGATGTTCAAGTGGCCCAAGATGGGATTTTGAAAAATGATTCAATAAAATCTACAACAGGTCAAGGTCAAAGTCAAAGTCAAAGTCCTGCTACTAGCCCTTCTTCAGGTCAAAAACTGAAAAATCCACAACATATAACAATAAGGTTCAAAGATGCAAGTCCTGCAGAAGCATGCAAAGAAAGTATTGAGAAAGAATTTTCAAATGATGATATAAGTATTGAAATCACTTATGATACTATGTCACACCCTGGTAATATATATATTAGAGGTTTATTACCACAAACTACAAGAGAAGCATTGGAAAAAATGTTTGAACCTTATGGTCAGATTACTTCTTGTAAAGTTATAATGGATGAAGAAAATAATAGTAAAAGATATGGTTTCATCAATTATACTTTAAAATCATCTGCTGATAGAGCTATAAGAGAATTACACGGTAAAGTAATTGATGGTAACGAATTATATGTAAATCATCATATTTCTAAAAAAGAAAGATTGGAAAAATTGGCATTAGAAAAAATTAATTATACAAATTTATACATTAAAAATATCCCAGAATCAATGAGAGAACTGGATTTAATAAAATTATTTGAAAATTATGGGAAAGTGGAATCTGTTTTCTTACCAAGAGAAGAACCAGATATTGAATCTCTGGATAATAATAATAATACAGTTCAAGAAAGTGAAGAGAATAAACAAAAACAAGAAGATCTTCCTATAAGAGGTTTTGGATTTGTCAATTTTACAAATCATAACCATGCATTACATGCACAACAAGCTTTAAATAATTATGAAATATTACCAGGAATTCGTATTTCAGTATCAAAAGCTCAAAAGAAAGAAAAAAATAATACAGGAAATTTAAGCCCTTCAACAAATAGTGTAATCAATGAATCACTTCCTTCATTTGATTTTAATAGAGCTTTCAGTCGCATGTCAATTGCTCCCAATCTTTATGCACCACCGCCTCCCACAAATTATGGAATGGCCCCTCTGTCGCTTTCATCTAATCCGCTGCTGCTGCTGCTGCTGCAATTTTATTTACTGCAATCAATGATGGCTACTTCTGGCCAACAGCTGTCACCACACTTACAGCAACAGCAGCAGCAACAACAACAACAACAACAGCAACAACAACAATCACTGGTCCTGCAACAGCAACAGCAGCAACAACAGCAACATCATCATCATCATAATCGTCATCATCAAGATCAGCAATCACAGCAACAGCAACAAAAGCGTTACAACAACAAAAAACAACATCCTCAACAAGTAATATTTCCTCCTAATAGTTCTTTACCAATGGCAGGTCCTGCATATCAAGATTCCAACCTTTACATTAAAAACTTGTCATTAGATATAGGTGATGATGAATTAAGTGAATTATTTGGAAAATACGGAGAAATAGTAAGTGCAAAAGTTATAACTAGCGATGGTACAAAATCAAAAGGTTATGGATTTGTTTGTTTTAAGACTCCGGAGGAAGCAGCTCAAGCTTTAGTGGATATGAACGGCTTTGAACTTGATGATACTCATGTTTTACATGTTTCATATGCTCAACGCAAGGATAATAGAGTTGGACCTAACGGAGTTGTTCATCATTACATTCAAAATCATTTTTTGAATAACTATGGAGGACCAGCTACCGGTTTACCTCAACCTTCATTAGCGCCAGGCACTAAAAAACCACCGAATAATCTGTTTTACCCGCAATCTCCGGCTGCATACTATTATTACCCGCCTACAGCTGCATCTGCTATGCTGGGTCCTGCAAACCCTTACTATGGTTACCCAGCACCACCATATTCAATGATGCTGCCAATTCCATCTGCAAAAGCTGCTAATGAATATGATATTTATTCTCATCAACAACAGAAACAACAGCAACAACAACAGCAACAGCAATACCCATACCCGCAACTGCAAAATCTTTCTGCTCCCGGTGGTGGATTAGAGAATAGCAATACCTATAATTCCACAGATTATTATCCTTATCCTCAACCTCCGAGGCAGCCATCTTATCAAGAGCCACCTTATAGTGCGTACCCGAGGACGACGCCTAATTTGAGATACCAAGGTTTTCCTACATCATCTGCAAGTCCTGCTCGAGGTGCTTATTCGCCCACTAAGGTGCTTGCTAGTCCATCTGAAGGTTCATCTTACGGAGCTGGTATACCTCTTCCATTACCTGTATATAATCAGAAAAAGAGGACCAGTTGGAGTGGAACTGGAGGTGGATCAAAGAACTACGACATCTAAAATTTGAAAAGAATTTAAAACAAAATAAAAATCAAAAATGCTGTTATGAATTTCATGAAAATAAGGAATAAGGAATACGGAACAAGGATTTTAGGAAAACAGGCAAAATAATTTAAAAAACCAAAAAACCAAAAAACAAAAAATAAAAAAATAGTAAAATAAACTAAAATTCAAAAAAAAATTTTAAAAAAACAAATTAAAAGTAAAATGGAAAAAAAATATTATTCTGGTGATTGGGTTTTGGCTTTAAATCTTTTTATTTTTTTTTTTCTTTTTTTTCTTTTTTAATCATTTTTTTCGTTGATATTAATAATTTTAATATCCTGATTTGTTGGTTTTCTTTTTTTTTATTTTATTTTATTTTATTTTAGTTTAAATAGGAGGAGAGTGTAATGTTAGTTTTTCTTTTTTTTTTCTTTTTTGTAAATTTATAAATTTTATATTCCCAAGTCCTTATTCCTTATATTTAATTATATTTTCGAATATTTACATACCTAAACAAAATGACCAAAAAAAAAAAAAAAGAGAAAATGAATAACATGATATAGATAGAGACTTGTTATAAAGAAACACACAAAATTATTTTTTTTTTTTTTTTTGCCATTATGAAAGAAAAAAAAAAAGAAGAAAAAGTCATAAAATCATCAAATTATCTTTTTATAAAATTTTTATAAAATAGGAGGAACATCATCAGCCATTTCTCTATTCAATTTTGCCAGATTTGTTAATCTTTGTTTTTCTAATTCCATCAATGCAGCTTCATTTTCCACTGGAGGTTCTTCTATTTGTTCCACATTTTTAACTTCTTCAATATAATGTTTTAACATGGATTCAATACCATTTTTTAAAGTAACAGCAGATGAACTACAAGATCTACAAGCACCTCTTAATTTTAAAAAAACAGTGCCTGAATCTTCATCAAAACTAACAAAATCAATATCTCCACCATCATCTTGAATAGCAGGTCTAATTCTTGTAAAAATTAATTCTTTAATCATCAAGACAATTTCATCATCATCTTCATCAAATCCAGGATCTTCTATTTGTTCATGACCTTCAAGAAAAATTGGTGTACCAGAATTAAGAAATTCTGTTAATATTGCAAAAATTTCTGGTTTTAATAAACTCCAATCTTCTTCTATAGATTTTTCCACAGTAATAAAATCAGATCCAAACATTACAGCTTTTATACCATCAATAGCAAATAATTTCATTGCTAATGGTGATTTATAAGCCTCTCTACCAGATAAAAATTCCAAAGTTTGATCATTTTCTAAAATCTTTATCGATGGTAGAAATTTTAAAGCTGAATCATTAGGTGTTGTTTGAGTTTGAATAAATAAACTTCTCCTTGAATTAACTCCTCTTAAAGCTAGATTTAATGAATTCACACCACTCACACCACTTGCACCACTCGCACTACCAAAAACATTACCATTTATTATTAAATCTCTTTTAACCGCCATTACATTTAATCCAAAACCTCTCATCACACCTCTCCTATAAAAAGTTGAAAACCCTCTTTGACTTATCATTATATCCGAGCTAAAATGAAAAAACCCCAAAAAAAAAGAAAAAGAAAAAAAAACCCACAACAAAACTATACTATGTAACTCAAATTTATTTTAATATTATAAAAAATAAAAAAAAAAAAAATAATTTAAACAAAATATAAATGAATTAATAATTTAGACGGGAATCTCTTTCTCCATCGAGACAAAATCGAATTTTTTAGAAAAAAATTAAAAAAAAAAAAAAATTCCGGAGAAAAGTAGTGTTAACAATTACAAAGATTCCATTTACGGTAATTTACAGTAATTTGCGGTAAAATTACTGTTTTAGGTTATTAACCCCGGTTTTATATTTGAGAAACCTATTATTATTAGTATTCTTTAGTACTCTATTTGACTATATGGGTATAATTGAATGAAAAATGTATATACATATATCTATAGATCTATCTATCTATCTATCTATAGATTGATTTGAGTTTTTCAAGATTTTCTGTTAAAATCTAAAGCTGTAATTTTTGATCTTTCACACATTTTTTGGAAAATACCTTCTTTGTTGAATAATACCCATGGAGTATTAAATTGTTGGACTTGACCTTTATCTAAGACTAAAATTCTATCATAATCAACAATAGTTTTCAATCTATGAGCAATACATAAGATTGTACAAGAACTAAATTCTTGAACAATTGTTTTTTGAATTTTAGCATCTGTTTCATAATCAACTGATGAAGTAGCTTCATCTAAAATTAAAATTTTTGAATTTCTAACAACTGCTCTAGCTAATGCAATTAATTGTTTTTCACCAAGTGAAAAATTTGATCCATCATCTTCAACAACTTGATCCAAATGGAATTTATGCAATTGTGGATCTGTTAATGCTTGACATTTAACTTTTGATAATTCAGATTCTTCAATTAATCCACTTCTTCTTAATGCTCCCCATAATTCATCATCATTATGTTTGTTAAAAGGATCAAGATTCTTCCTAATATTACCTCTAAATAAAACTGGATCTTGTGGAATAATGGAAAGTTTGGATCTTAAAGAATTTAATCCAATCTTAGCAATATTAATACCATCAATATTAATTTCACCATTGGCCAATTCAGCTAATCTATATAATGCAGTCATTATTGAAGATTTACCAGCTCCTGTTCTACCACAAATACCAATTTTTTCACCAGCCTTGACACTAAAAGAAATATTATTCAAGACTAATGGTAATCCAGGTCTATAAGCTAAAGAAACATTTTTAAATTCAACAACTCCATGTTGTGGCCATGTTGGTGGTGGTGCTGTTTCAGGAATATCAAATGGAGCTTCACTAGGTAAATGGAATGCATAATAATCTAATCTTTCAACAGAATTCATTTCATTCTCAACTTGTGTCATTGCTCTAATTAATAATGACAATTGACCAGCAATTTGCATAACATAAGAAACTAATAAACCTACAGATGCAGCACTGATTTGGAATTGTCTAGTAACCGATAATAAAGCTATAATTAGGGCAAATGCAGAAGCAACCAAATCCAAATGAATACCTAACCATCTTTGATTAGAAAGTGAAATGAAATATGCTTCATTCATACGATTGATATATAGATTATTCTTTATTAAAAATCTGCTTTCTGCTTTAAACGATTTAATTGTAGTCATTCCTCCTAAAGTTTCATTGAAATTGTTATAGACAAAAGATCTCAGAAGTGCTTCCAATCTTTTAATCTCTCTTGAAGAAGCTTGATAGAAATTAGCAAATCCAATGAAAAGCAGAACCAAAAATGGAACAGCTATAGCAAACCAAGGTAAATAAATAATACAAAGAATAAGAACACCACAAACATTAGCAGTAGGATATATGAACAATCTAAGTTGTTGCGAAATTTCATTATCCAATGCATCGGTGTCCTTGGTGAATCTATTCAAAATTCTACCAATAGGAGTAGTATCAAAAAATGACATTGGTGCATGCAATAAATTCGTGACTGCTGCAATATTTAATAATTTTGATGCCTTGTTAGTAATGAAAACAATCAAGGAAAATTCTGTGCTAACAAATATAATGGTAAGGCAAGTGAACAGTACATAGAGTCCAATATAAAAACCAGAAGATCTCCCTGGAAATTTTTCCTCTGTCCAAAAGGATAACCAAGTATTTGTAAATAATTGAAAAAAAGTTGCCAAAATCACAAAGAAAAAGAAAACAGGGGTCATTCCTGCTTTTAGAGCGCCTGAACCAGCCATAACATAGTTTTTGTAAATGCTAAAGCTAATACCGTTAATAGCTCTTTCTTCCTTTTGGATCAACTGTGCTTCTCCTGTTTTGGAAGTAAAATCTTTTCTACTTTCTTCATCATCTTCATCATTATCATTCAATAATGATTTTTCTGTCATCTGTCTCTTTAACTCCTTATCTTCTTCATCATTCATTTCTTTCTGTTCTTCTTCAGTATTTTTTTCATCATTACTAAACTCCATCAAGTTCAAAAATGCTGCATTACTCTTTAATAGCTCATCAGGTGTCCCAATATCGACTGTACCATCTCCATTCAAGAATATAACTCTATCTGCAGAATTAATCATAGACAACTGGTGAGTAGCCAAGATTCTCGTTTTATCTTTTAAAAGACCCATAAAGCAATTATCCATAATATGTTTACCAACTCTGGCATCTACAGCGCTCAAGACATCATCCAATAAGATGATATCATTAACAGCATAAACTGCCCTTGCCAAGTTAATTCTCGCTTTTTGACCACCAGATAGAGTTATACCTCTCTCACCGATTTCGGTTCTATCACCAGCTGGTAATATATCCAAATCCGCATCCAAAGAGCATGCATATATTGTGTCTTTATATTTTTTTTCATCATATTCTGAGTCGAACAATATATTTTCTTTTACCGGAGCATTTTGAATCCATGGATAACCACATAACAACAAAGAACCATTTATCTTTAGTTCTCCTTCTTCCTTATCCATAAATCCTGCAAGAGCGTTCAACAACGAAGATTTACCACTTCCAATAATACCTGTGATAATAATAAATTCTCCTTGTTTGATATCAAAATCCAAATGTTTCAAGCCTGGAAATTTTGTATGTTTAACTGAGAGTGAAGATGACTGATCAAAGTTCCCGGAAAGCTGTTTATTTATATTGTTTAATCTTTCTTCTTCTCTTTCAATTTGCTTCTCTTTTTCTTCTTCTTCTTTTGATGGAGATACGCTTTCATCAATTTGTTCAAATGTTTTCCATTGGAAAGTTGCATTTCTCACTGAAATAGCCAATTTTTTTTCTATTAATTCATCTACATCAACATAACTTGATTCTCTATCTTTTGGGTCATCTTCACCACTTTGTAATAAACCTCTTACTCTATCAATACCCACCAAAGCGTCGGATCCAGTAGCCAACAGAAGGGGTAACATCATAATTTGTTGGGATAAGACGTTGAACAAACTTAACGAAGCAAAAATTTGTCCTGCACTTCTATTCTTATCGACTGCATACATAACTAAGAAAGAAACCATTGAAGAAATTTGAGGCAAACAAACAGCGTAAGCAGTAAGGAAATTTCTCAAAATTTGTAATTTAAAAATATTATACATTTCTGAAGTTCTCACATCAGCAATTGTTTCTTTATAAGATGGTTCCCAAGAATAATACTTGATAATTCTTACATTATTTAACAATTCTTTCATGTAGTTAATTCTACTATCAGTAAACTTGGTTATCTTCTTTCTGTAAGAAAACAATTTCTTTGTAGCAAGTGCAATAATTATTGTTGAGATAATGAAAATACCAATACCTGCCAATGAAGAAACACCTATATTAACGATTAATAAGGCAATTGAAATTGCAACTGGTATTGGAAATACAATCAGAATAGGTTGAAACCCAATACCTAAATCGACTCTTGATAAATCTGTACCCAACATTGAAGTTATCTTACTTGCTGGATAATTATGTCTTCCTTTTGCATTTAATTTGAAAGATTTTTCCAACATGGCTTTAGTTAAAGTAGCCTTTGATTTCGCACCAACTTGAGTAGAAAGATTGAAAAAATGATTAATTAAAATACCTGAAACTGAAACTAACAGAGAACACCCTATAGCATAACCTACACCATGTCCTATATTAGTTTTATAACCCAAGACTCTATCCTCCACAAAGTCAATTAAGGCTTTTGATAAAAGAGGGTTTAAAGTAAAACCAACATCAGCTAGTGCAACAAATACAATAGAAAGTGAATATTCCCATTTAAAAGTATCAAATAAAGCCCACACTAAAGAATATCTTGGATATTCGAATTCAAATTCGTTATCCTCATTTGGATCAAACGTTCCATTTTTCTTTTTTTCTTCTAATAATTTTAAATGTGCTTCTCTTGCCTTTTGAGTTCTCTTTGCTAATCTTTTTTCAAAAATTGCATAATATTCTTCAATTTTTAAATCACCATCTAAATACCATAAATCTTCTTGTTGTAAAGTTCTCTTATATCCTGTATTCATAAGCGGCATTAACCACCAGAAAAAAATTTTATAAATAATATTTGCTTTACGGAAGGGGTATGGTTTCCTTTCATCAGGTGTTGGAATTGGAGGTACCTTTTTAGAAAATAAAAAAGAAAACAACCTTCTCTGTTTCATATATTCAACAGGTTGAGCTTCCTCAATCATAGCATGAGACTTGCCATTTTTTTCCTTTTCAAACACTTGAATAGAAGAACTTTCATCTTCAGCCATTTTTTTTCAATGAAAAATTTTTAGATAATTATCAATCTATCTATCTATGTTAAAAATAAATATTTTTTTTTTGAAAGACCAGCTCCAAAGATGAGTGAAATAGATGAGTGAAATAGATGAGCGAAAAATTCAAAAACAAAAAAAAAAAAAATAATTAGAATACAAGTAAATAAAAAAATTAAAACTGAATAATGCAACAAATCTTTTTAAATTTTGAATTTTCCTTTCCACCAAGCAATTATAGCTTATAAATTTTCTCTATGATTTTATTGATCTTTTCGTTTTCTTTTATAGGATGAAAGATAGGCCTTTTAAATATATGATCGAGTACGAGCTCGAGATGAAAAAAAAGACAAAAATCAAAAAAAAATAAAAAATTTTTAGCTCCGAGTTTTTGTCTGTTTAGCGTTAATTCCGAGTCTAAGAAATTAGCGAAACTTTGATGTTATTAATACCGAACACCATAAAAATTTCGGAAAAGGATAGTTGCCGCTTATCTAATCAAGACCGGAGTTTACAATTTAAGAATTCCAGAGAAAAAAAACTACCACCCTGCACCACACACACCACACACACCACTTAGACACCACCAGTACCACCCTGCACCAGAAGCACCAGAAGCACATCTTGCACCACACACACCATGCACACCATGCACACCACCTTCTCTAACTTTTCTACACCCTACACCTTTTGCGGCTTTGCTTCCCCTTTACAGATAAATATACTCACAGATTTTAATTCTAAATGTTTTTCGTATTGATTCAAATTTCCCGCTTTTTTCATTTTGTCTTTTTTTTTTTTGAAGTCTACACTAACGTTATTGAATTACGAGAGATGTACTAACGAATGTTACTATTAATTATTAATTGCCAAAGCAAATTTAAGTTTTGAGACTTTAACATTTTCTTTTGAAAAAAAAAACATAAAAATAAATTTTTTTTATTTATTTTTCCTGAGTGCAATAACCGCTTCAACAACACACACACACACACAATCAATTGGACATAAAGAACGAGATGTTACAATACGAAATGGTGAAGAAAAGCTAAGCCAACCTTTTTCTTTTATCATTTTCTCTTCATTTTCCCACTAATTTTTAACAATAAGGAGGGAAAATACAGAAAAAAAGAAGATACTTGTAGGCTGATTTGATAAATATATGCAAACAGCCGAAAAGGGATAATAACAATAAGAGATCACGATTTTTAACGGTAGTCCCAAAAGGGAAATTCAAGTTTTAATTGGTTGTCTTTGTTGACAATTTTTAAAGTTTCAAGCGAAAAAAAGAAAAGAATGTGGAAATTTTGAAAAACAATAACCAAGCCGCCTCGGGAAATTCCCCATATCACGTAGTGGTAATGTAAGTACAATGTAGTACTAAATACCCGCGAATAATACAAAATAATACCACTGAGATGTGCATGATATCCCATTTGAAATGAGGTTCATTTTCTATATTTTTTTTTCATCTCGATGAATAATTTCTTTTTTTTTCTTTTTTTTTTTTTTTCATTTACTTTCTCTGTCTCTCTTTACGTTCCAAGATCTCTCGCTTAACCCATAAACAATAAAAAAAAAACATATATTTATATAATCTGCTCTTTTCATCCAACTTTGAAAAAAAAAAAAAGTTTATTGTTTTGAATCTACATCTTATCAATAGGTTTATAAAAGAGAAGAAGGTTCAATAATAATCATCATTCGAGAATGTTGTTTAGGTCCCTCAGTACGACATTAGCTCTGGCTATACTTTCATTTACTTCAACTTTAACCACAGTTCATGCTGAAGATTTACCAGCTATTGAAATTGTTGGTAACAAGTTTTTCTTTTCAAATAACGGATCTCAGTTTTATATTAGAGGAGTTGCTTACCAATCAGATGTTACCAGTACTTCAACTTCAAGTTTCACTGATCCATTAGCTGATGCGGATACTTGTAAAAGAGATATTCCATATTTACAACAAATAAACACAAATGTTATTAGGGTATATGCTGTTAACAGTTCTTTAGACCATTCTGAATGTATGGAACTGTTAAATGATGCTGGAATATACGTTATTGCCGATTTATCTGAACCTACCCTTGCTATTGATAGTAGTGATCCAACATGGACTTTGGATTTATATAATAGATATACATCTGTTGTTGATATGTTTGCTGAATATAGTAACGTCTTGGGTTTCTTTGCAGGTAATGAAGTTATTGTAAACACAACATCATCTGATGCTGCCCCATTTGTTAAAGCTGCTATTAGAGATATGAAACAATACATGGAAGATCAAGGTTATAGAGCTATTCCTGTCGGTTACTCTGCAAATGATGATTCAGATACTAGAGTTTCAAGTGCTGATTATTTTGCCTGTGGTGATTCTGATGTACATGCTGATTTCTATGGTATTAATATGTATGAATGGTGTGGTGATTCTACATTTTCTGAATCTGGTTATGAACTGAGAACTGAAGAATTTTCAAATTTAACAATTCCTGTCTTTTTCAGTGAATATGGTTGTAATACTGTTCAACCAAGAACTTTTACTGAAATTGCAACTTTATTTTCAAGTGAAATGACAGATGTTTGGTCAGGTGGTATTGTTTATATGTATTTCGAAGAAACTAATGATTATGGTTTAGTTACTATTGAATCAGATGGTGATGTTTCAACACTTACTGATTTTGATTATTATTCATCAGAAATTAATGATATTTCACCAACATCTGCGACCAACACATCAGTTTCTACTGCAACAAGTGATTTTACATGTCCAACAACAGATTCATATTGGATAGCAAATACTGCACTTCCACCAACTCCAAGTGAAGATGTTTGTGAATGTATGTATTATGCATTACAATGTGTTGTTGATGATAGTGTTAGTTCAACAGATTATTCTGAATTATATTCATATGTTTGTGCTGAAGTTACTTCATGTGATGGTATTACTGCTAATGGTACTTCAGGTAGTTATGGTGCATATTCATTCTGTTCAGAAAAGGAAAAATTATCCTTTGTCTTAAACTTATATTATCTTGAAAATGATGAAGATGAAAGTGCATGTTCATTTTCAGGTTCTGCATCATTGAATACTGCTGCCACCACATATTCAGTTTGTTCAGCAGTTTTCTCTGAAGCTGGAACATTAGGTACTGGATCTGTTACAGCAACTGTAACTGCTGGAAGTCTTCCATCAGATAGTACAACTGATGATTCTACTGATCTGAGTTCAGATGATACATCATCTTCATCATCATCATCATCATCATCTTCATCGTCTTCATCATCCAGCACAGCTTCATCCACCAGCACAAGTGCAAGTTCAAAGACAATATCATCATCAGAATTCACAATGACTTTGTTATTAGCCACATTTGTTCTTATTGGTACCTACTTCATCTTTGAGTAAAAGTTAAGCCACATTTAGTACCGCAAATTGCAAACAAGTTTTTTTTTTTTTTTTTTTGATTCTTTAAAAAATTTGATTTCTTTAATTTTTTTTTATTTTTTTTTTGGCCATCACAAGTTTTAGACCGTGTTCAAGTAAGGCTCTAAATTGACATTTTTGCTGCAAATGAATGATAATATATATAAAGAGCGAGATGGATAATTAGATTTAAAAATTATTAATATATTTATATATATAATTTACGATAGAATTTAAAGATATATATATATATATATATATAGATATATATATGATATATTTATATAATATATTTATTTTGTAACAGTAATATAATCCGATTTAAACCAAGTTGTCTTAACAATCGAGTATCTTTTAACAATGATTTTCTATTATTATTCTTCTATTTAAGTTGAATTTTAACTCAAGCTCAAATCACATATTATTTACATTTTCCAGTTCGCGTATCATTTTCAAAAAAACTTTATTATATAAACACAACAAACAAGCTAAGCTATAAAAGCAATACGCTCTCAAGGAAGGCAATACGCTCAAAGCTATAAGCGATAAGCTATAAGCTTATAAGCGCTTATAAACCGAAACTCAAAGAAAGAAAGAAAAAAAAAAAAAAAAAAAATAGAGATGATCGAGACTCGAGACATTCAACTCGAGACATTAGGGACTCGAGACTTTGAGATTCGAATAATAAAAAAGGAAAAATAACTTTTACCTTCTCTTACAGTCCCGCGAAATCCATTTATCTCATTAATCCGCAGCAGTAGGCTTTTTAAGCAGGTGGAACTTTGGAGGCAATGCAATAAATTTAGCGTCTGTACTTACATAACAAAAAAGTACGTAATACAAAAAAAAAAAAAAAATTTTTTGGGACGTAAATGTATTTATAGAAACACAAATTAATATACGATTATGCGGTTATGCGGTTATGTGGTTATGTCATAGTTTTATCTTTTAATAAGCAGACAAAAAACAACACAAAAAAAAAAAAAAAAAGGTCGTGGATTCTAAGGAGGGAAATAAATGCTTAATTATTATTGAACTGCTGAACTTTTTCAATCGCTCAGTTCGATGAATCGCGGAACAGCAGGAGATCGAGATCCAGACCCGGACCCATACCCATACCGATACCCATCAAGGTTATCGAGAATAATAAGAATATTATTAACAATAATTATTTAAAATCACGAGGAAAAAAAATTTTTTTTTTTTTTTTTTTAATTAAGTAGATTTTTTAAATTTAAAAGGAACAATTTTTAAATTCTTGGCTGATTTAATTGATTTAATTCTTAATATTAGTCTTGAATTATACTCGAAATTTTTCCATTTAATCTGGCTTTAATGTATCCTTGTTATATAGGCTTATTGCCTAGAAAACTAAAAAAAGGAACCTCAAAGTAAATGGCTGTAAATTACTGTAAATTACTGTAAAAATATGTGAAAAACTGCATATTTTCAATTACCAAAATAAAAACAAATATGTACCTTATATGCATTAGAATGCATCTAAGGTGCATAATGAATGCATAATATTGCATAAACTAGTTTTTTTTGGCTTTTTGGCTTTTTGGCTTTTTTTCTTTTTTTCAATAATGTTTCATTTCCTTTTTACTCCAATGAATTCCAGTTAATGGATCTTCTCTTTTGTGAATCAAAATTTCGTGTTTAGAAGCTGGGCTGTTACTGTTTTTATTTACCATTCACTTCTCCTTCTTTCTTTTTTTTTTATTTTACTTTTTTTTTTTAAGTTAACGGTGTTGTTTTCATTATTTACCCTTTTTCTTTTTCTTTTTTTTTTAAACTCATTCTCTTTCTCAGCGATTAAAATTAATCTGCTAATTCTATTATAGCCCACTGCTATATATATATATTTCAATTCCTCGCTTCAAGTTAATTTTTATTTTTTATTTTTAACTAGATTTTTTTCTTTTTTGTTTTTTTCGAGTTGTGGTTTTTTTTTTTGTTTTGAATCAAGAGTTTTCATTCGCTTTAGTTTTAGCACATTAAAACACTCGTCAATTAATTAAATTTGTCTTTTTCTTTTTCTTTTTTTTTTTTATTTTCCCCAGTCTTTCTTTATATCTATATTTTTTATATATTTTTTTTTTTTTTTTAATAATTTTTTCATTTTTCAAATAAAAAGAAGAAAGAAAACCAAAAAAAAACTTTACTGAAATATATATATTTACTTTCTTTTTTTAAGAGAAAATGTTGTTTAAATCACTTTTTTATTCTGCGATTTCGTTATTTGCGTTATCTACAAAAGTTTATGCAGATGATTTACCAACAATTGAGGTTGGTGGTAATAAGTTTTTCTTTTCAAATAATGGATCCCAATTTTATATTAAAGGTATAGCTTATCAAGCAGATGTTTCCAATTCATCAGATTCAAGTTTTACTGATCCTTTAGCTGATGCAGATTCATGTAGGAGAGATATTCCTTATTTACAAGAGTTGTATACAAATGTTATTAGAGTTTATGCTGTTAATGTTTCATTGGATCATACTGAATGTATGGAACTGTTTAATGATGCAGGTATTTATGTTCTTGCTGATTTAGCTGAACCTTCTGTTTCTATTGATACTACAGATCCAGAATGGACTTTGACTCTTTATGAAAGATATGCTTCTGTTGTTGATCTGTTTGCCAATTATTCAAATGTCTTGGGTTTCTTTGCTGGTAATGAAGTTATTACAAACTCAACCACATCAGATGCTGCTCCATTTGTTAAAGCTGCTATTAGAGATACAAAAGAATATATGTCAAATTCGGGTTATAGAGCTATTCCAGTTGGTTATGCAGCAAATGATGATTCAGATACAAGAGTTTATAGTGCTGATTATTTTGCATGTGGTGATTCTGATGAAAGAGCAGATTTCTATGGTATTAATATGTATGAATGGTGTGGTAATTCAACATTTGCTGAATCTGGTTATGAACTGAGAACTGAAGAATTTTCAAATTTAACAATTCCTGTTTTCTTTTCAGAATATGGTTGTAATACTGTTCAACCAAGAACTTTTACTGAAGTTGCTGTTTTATATTCTGATGAAATGACAGATGTTTGGTCAGGTGGTATTGTTTATATGTATTTTGAAGAAACTAATGATTATGGTTTAGTTACTATTGAATCAGATGGTGATGTTTCAACTCTTGAAGATTTCAATTATTTAAAATCTGAATTAGCTGATATTTCTCCAACATCAGCAACTTACTCAGATGTCACTGCTACTGCATCTGCTTTATCTTGTCCAGGAACTGATACTTATTGGTTAGCTTCCACTGATTTACCTCCAACACCAGAAGAAGAAGAATGTACTTGTATTTATGATGCAATGTCATGTGTTCTTAGTGATAGTGTTTCTTCATCAGATTATGCAGACTTATTTTCTTATGTTTGTGCTTTAATTGATTGTACTGCAATTGAAGCAAATGGTACATCAGGTGTTTATGGTAATTATTCTTATTGTACATCAGAAGAACAATTATCTTATGCTTTGAACTTATATTATGATGATAATGATGAATCATCAAGTGCTTGTGATTTTAGTAGTTCTGCAACTTTGAAATCTGCTTCAAGTGGTACTTGTTCTGCTTCTTATAGTGCTGGACTTACTGCTTCAAGTAGTGGAAGCTCGGATTCTTCCGGCTCCAGTTCTTCATCTTCATCATCATCATCATCATCTTCGAGTTCTTTAGGTTCAATTGTCAAACCATCAAAGAGTGCCTCGGAATTATTTGTTCTAACTTTCTTTATTACTTTTATTGTAGGTGGAGTATCATACTTAGTCATCTAAGATTTTAGAACATGAACATATTAATATATGCTGACCGTTTGAAATTTAAATTAATTAATTAAGAAAACTAGAAAAAAAATTAAAACCAAAAAAACAACAAAAGAAGGCAAAAAACCTAATCAAAAAAAAAAAAAGAAAGAAGAATAAATTATAAGAAATATAAGATGAATTCATCTTTTAATGAAGGAAAAGGAGAGGCAAAATGTCTTCAAAATGTATTATTTTTTTTTTT
>KV454012.1:1368131-1396017 GCA_001661245.1 Pachysolen tannophilus NRRL Y-2460
GGAAAAAAAAAAAAAAAAAAAAAAAAAATTTTTTTTTTCTTTTTTGGAAATTAAGCATTAATTACACTACCGTCTTTTTCGCACCTTTCAATTGTAAGAGTAAAGTGATTATTGTGAAGAGAATTAGTTAAAGAAAGAAGAATATTTTGATTTTTCCTTTTGCTTTTGGGAGATGATGGCTTGGTTGACTTGTTGTAGTGTTGTGTTGATAGCAGGGTCTTGTTTTGGGTGTAAATAATGTTGTGCTTGTTTTAAGTCGTTAAGCGCTGTTGGATAATTTGATATTCCTAAACCCATGTAACCGCGGCTTCTTCTATATAACAGTTTTGCTATATCTTGATTTGATATTATTGCCAAGATGTCATCTAGTTCTAATAGGAAAGTTGAGTAAGTTATTGCGCTTTGGAATTGTTTCAAGTTAAGCGCTGTTAGTGATAAGTTTAATAGTAGCTTCAGTTTTAAATTTAAGAAATTATTATAATATTCTGGAGATGAATCTTGATCTGGGATAAATTCGTTACAATATCTTAAAGCTTTTTTAAATTTTTGGAAAGCTTTCAAATTTTCTTTATCTTTGAATAGTATTGTACCGCTATCTTTTATCTTCATTGTAGCTTCATATGCAGATTTAGTAGAATCATCGATTTTATCTTCATCATCTGGAAATTCTTCATAAATATCACCTCCAATTGTATCATAACAAGCGTTATATATTGGCACACCTAATGATGGTTCCCATTCACCACAATTGGTTATAACAACTTTCAGAAATGGTATATCTGAATCATTTGTTTTCAAATTTTCAATTTCTCTTATAACAGATTTACCATGAATAACTTTACCAAAAACTGAATGTTTCCCTGTTAAATGTGGACAAGGATAAGTATTTATAAAAAATTGAGAACAATTATTACTTGTCATTACTAAATTCATTCTAGTTGAAAGATCAGCTAAATTTTCTTTTTCAAATTCACCCATTAATGAAATCTCTTTATCATATTCTTTGTTTAAACTGAAAATTGACGCACCACCTTTACCAACAACAGAAGAATCTAACTCATCATCAAAACCATAAACAATATCACCAGCTCCAACAATAAAGTTCTTAACAACTCTATGAAACTTGTTACCTTGAAACCATAATTTAATCCCATTTTTATTTCTACCTAGTTCACCAGTACATAGCTTTAAGAAATTTTCTGCATTTTTTGGAGCTAAATCATTATACAATTCAAAAACAATTCTACCAATTTGCCTTTCATCTATGGTAATGTCCATATATGCTTTCTTTCTAGCTATAACCATCTTCAAAATTATTTACCTCTTTAAAACTCTATTTGTATTGGCGATTAAATCCAGATTTATAGCAAACTATTGAATCATTTTGTACCTTAAAAAATTAAAAGTAAAAAAAAAACAAAAAATAAAGAGACAGAAAGAGCTAAAAAAAAGAAAAAAGAAGAGAAGAGATAACTAAAGAATAATATAATTGATCCATCAAATTATTAATATTCCAAAAAACAAATTATTGAATTATATTTGATCATTGTGATGTTGAAGATTGTTAATAGGCGGTGTGTGTTATCTTCCTCGAGGATATTTCAAGATGATGGGTTTTGCTTTTGTTACTTTAAAAAAAATTATACAAGAAGTTATTTTGATGTTAGATCATCAATATCATCATCACCTTCATTTGATAATTCTGAGTATGCTTTAAAGATTCATAAATCGAGAATTAATTGTGAGAAGGAAGTTAAAAAGTTTGATAAATCATCATATTTATTAGCTCACTATATACCTGAACCACTTGTGAATTCTTTTTTAGCATTAAGATATTTTAGTATTGAGATGAATAGGATTAATAGTAATATAAATTTAGGAGCAAAAATAGAACCAGGAATTGATCCAGTTAATCTGAAATTAAAATTTTGGGAAGATTTGATTTATAAATTAGAGTGTGATAGTAATAATAGAGGTATAATGATTGAACATCCAGTATCAATATTATTACTGGATTGTTTAAGACAAAATTATAATATAAATTTAAGATATTTATCAACATTTTTAAATACTAAAAAAAATTCACTAAATAATCAAGTCCCCAATAATATTGAATCTTTATGTTCTTATGGAGAAGGAACTTATTCACAATTGAATTATCTGCTTCAAGGGTTATTATTATCTGAAACTATTTCACCTTCATGTATTAAATTATTAGAAAATTCAATTTTTTTAAAAAATTTAATAACTGATATTGCAGCTCATATTGGTCAATCAATGAGTATTGCTACAACTTTAATAAGATTAAAATATTTTGCAAATAAAAAAAATTCAATTTATTTACCAATAGATTTAATGTTAAAAAAAAATTTATCACAAGAACAATTATTAAAAATTTTTCAAGGTTATATTGATAAAGATTCAAAAGAATTTATAAATATAAGTAATTCCTTATCTGATTTAGTTTTTGAAATGGCAACAGTTGCAAATGATCATTTATTAACTGCAAGATCAAAATTTTCTAAAGTTAAACAAGAAATTCAAACCATTTTAAAAGATAATTCAAATGATCTGTACTTGTTATCATGTAGTGATAAATGGTTACAAGGTGTACCTGATGCAATTTATATTCCATTTATGAGTGCAATTCCATTACAGATATATTTGGGGAAATTGGAAACCCATAATTTTGATATTATAAATAACAATTTAGAAACAAAAGAGTGGAGATTAGCTTGGAAATCATATTGGAATTATAACAAAAGATTATTCTAAAATTCCAATTATTTATTTATTTATTTATTTATTTATTTATTTATTTATTTATTTATTTATTTTGTAGTCATATCTCAAGAGGAAGCTTACTGAGTGAATAAAAGAGCAAAGAAAATGTTTTAAGGTAGAGTTTACCTTCTATTGTCTTAGCAACAACAGTTTCCACTGCTGCTGCTGCTGTTGTTGCTGTTGTTACTACTATTTCAGCTTATTCTGCCGCCTCTACTGCCGCTGCCTTCACTACCTCTTTCACCGCCTTCACCGCCAATGTATCTCTATCTCTCCGGCTAGAAAATCGAAGAAGAAGAAAAAAAATCCCGCCAAAGTTTTTCTGCAAAGCGCTGCACGACCGCCCGCGGTTCTCTACCACCGTTTAAAGTTAATAGCAACGAAGAGATTTCTTATATGCTTACGTTTTTAGTTGATTTTACAATTTATAATATAATATATATATTTTGAAATCTTATTGATTAATATAGAATTGAGATTTGATTTCAATAGTTATTTGATTTTTTATATTCATCTTGAATTAAAAATTTTCATATTTCAATTTTTTTGTTTTTTTGTTTTATTTTTTGGGGGAATTTATTTGTTGATTTGTGTTGTTTTTTTCTTTTTTTTTTTGTTTCATTGTGTTGTTAGTAATTTAGTTACTTTTAAGACAAATTTCACTAGAAATCAATCAATTGAAAAAAAATAAAAGAATTACTGAAAATTTTTATTTTTCTTTTCTTTAAAGATAGAAGAGAGTTTGTTTAAGGTTTAGAAGCATTGAAGGGGTGAATAATTAGTGGGCTAAGAAAAAATAAGAAAAAAAAGAATAGAGTCAAGGATGAACATGGATGATTTCACCACAACTTCAATTGATCCATTGACATTGGTGATTGGAGAATGTATTTTAATATCTTCAGAGATGAGAAAATTACCAAAGTGGTCACAGAATGGTGTTGCACTGATATTGGGAGGTCAATTATATTCTAGTAGAGATTTATTATTTGGTGGTGATTTGGATGATTCATTTACAAGTCGTTTTGGAATTAAAAATACAACTCATCATTATAATAATGGAATTCGTGGGAATGATAATGGGAATGGTATTAGCAATAATAATAACAATAGCGGTTTGAGACATAAGGATGATAGTCCTTTGTTGAGTGGGTTTATTCAATTAAGAATCTTATTGACAGATGTTGATTCATTAGAAAGAGTGGATAGTTTGACATTATTACAACCATTTTTATTAGTTATAAAATCTTCTTCAACTTCAGGTCATATTACATCATTGGCATTAACATCATTAGCAAAATTCTTGTCATATAATTTGATTAATTCAAATTCAATTAATATTAAGACTACATTACCACAAATTATATCTTCTTTGACACATTGTCGATTTGAAGCAGGTGATCAATCTTCTGATGATGCAGTATTATTAAAAGTGTTGAGATTGTTGGAAACTATTATAAAATCAGATATTAGTGATTTATTACCAGATGATTTTGTTTATGAAGTAATTCAGACATGCTTATCTTTAGCTTGTAATAAGAGAAGAAGTGAAGTATTAAGAAAAGCTGCAGAAATGGCAATGATTTCAATAACTATTAGAATTTTTAGTAAATTAAGAAAAATTGACCCACCATCAATTGAAAAAAATAATAATAATATAATTAATACTAGTTCTAATCTTGAATCAGAAAATCATGTTTTACAAGAAGATATAATTGGAGGAAGACAAGAATCAGATTCTACTCCTCAACCAGAAATACCTAATTTTTCTTCAAAGGAAAAAATTGAACAAGACGAAAAAGAAGAAAAAGAAGAAAAAATAAAAGATTTTGATCAAATTAATCAAGAAACAGATACAGATACTATTATTAATAAAGAAAGAAAATCACAGGATTCAATTGAATCATATAAAGTTAAAGAACAACCGGAAGATGTTGAACCATTTGGAATTCCTTGTATAAAAGAATACTTGAGCATATTGATATCAATGATTAACCCATCAAATCAATACCAACATATGGAAAGTACAAGAGTGTTTGCCTTTTCTTTAATTAATACAGCTGTGGAAGTTTCTTCAGATTCCTTACCAAAACATCCATCTATAATGTCATTAATCTCCGATTTGGTTTGTAAACATTTGTTACAAACCATTCAATCAGTTGATCAGCCAACTTTATTATATGCTGCATTACAATTGTTTACTACTTTAACTGTTACCTTGGGTGATTATTTAAAATTACAGGTAGAAATGATTTTATTGAGTATTTTAAGATCTATTACACCAGATTTTAAAAACTTGGATAATGACTTGAGTACAAATTGTGACAAATATTTTAAGTGCCTTGAGTCAAATAATGATGAAGAAAATGATAAGAAATCATTAACAGAAACAGAAAATAATAAGTCAAGAGTTAGTCTAGCTGAATCATCTTCAGATAACTCATCTATAAATTCTAACACAAGACCTCCTCTTTCTAAAGAAATGTTAATTGAATCTATTTCAATATTATGGACGAGATCGCCTATATTTTTTACAAATTTATTTCAGCTATATGATTGTGATTTTGATAGAGAAAATATTTGTTTAGCTCTCATAAAGTGCTTATGTCGTTTATCATTACCCGATGCCGCAATAACATCAACTGACAATGTGCCACCTATTGCTTTAGAAGGACTTTTAACTTTGATTAATGGTATGAATAATAGAGTCAAACAAGAGATGAAAAATGGGCTGGAGTTCAAAATAAATGAAAACAAATTAGTTAGTCAACAAAATAAAAAACAAGAGTTTATAGAATGCATAAAAGTTTTAAACAATGAACCAAAAGAGGGACTAAAATTATTGCATGAAAAGAACTTTATTAAAAATCTTGAAGATAATGACGAATTAGCTAGATTTTATTTTGAAAAATCAGGTAGGTTAAACAAAAAGCAGTTAGGTGAAATATTAGCAAAACCAAGAAATACTGAGTTACTTGAGAAATTCATGTCATTGTTTGATTTTACAAATTTGAGAGTAGATGAGGCATTGAGAATGTTACTCAAGAGTTTTAGGTTACCAGGAGAATCTCAGCAAATTGAAAGAATAGTAGAATCTTTTGCTAATAAATATGTGGCTTGTCAAGAAAAACAATCATCTTTGCTGCTGGGAGGCAAAGAAGATAAAGAGGACGAGGAAAAAATTAGACCAGATAAAGATTCCGTATTTGTTTTATCATATTCAATTGTTATGTTAAATACTGATTTACATAACCCTCAGGTTAAAAATCATATGACTTTTGAGGATTATCAGAAGAACGTTAGAGGTGTTTATAATGGTAAAGATTTTCCTAGTTGGTATTTGTCGAAAATTTATAACTCCATCAAGGACCGCGAGATAATAATGCCGGAAGAACATCATGGTACCAGCAAGTGGTTTGATGATATGTGGAATAATTTAATAACTCAGCATGATATTCATTTGGGCAGTTCCGGACATAATAGTACCAACGATAATTCAACTGTAGAATGGGTTCAATTTGATAAGGTTATATTTGAGACTACATGTAATTATATAATTAGTACAATATTGGCTATATTTGACGAAGCAATTGATGATCTGATTATCTCAAAAATGATGGTAACCGTTGACAAATGTTCTAATATTGCCATTTACTTCAAATTGACTAAAATTATTGATAAAATTGTTGAGACTTTGTCCCACTTGACCACCTTAACAGGATTGAGGAATTCCGATTTGATGCTCCAAGATGGATCTTCGAGAGATGTTATTCCGGTTACACAAATAAAGATTGAAGAGACTTCTGAAATTTTAACTGTTAGTGATCTTTCCGTATGGCTTGGTAGAGATTTCAAAGCTCAGCTATCGACTGTAGAATTATTCAGAGTCTTGAAGAAGAATAAATTCAAGATTACATCCAAGTGGATAAATATTTTGAAAATCATATTAACGTTATATGAAAATTGTTTAATTAATCCCGATTTGTTTTTGAAATTTCAAAATATGCAGAAATTAAGCAATTTACCAAAAGTTAAACCACAATTCAGTATAAATAGATCCAAAACTTTAAAGGAAACTGGACTTTTTTCTACATTCTCCTCATTTTTAAAAGGGTATTCAGATGAACCTCCTGAACCAACAACCGAAGAGATTGATTCCACATTGGGTACTATTAATTGTATTGAAAAGAGTGAGATTCCATCATTGTTTATTAATATTAGCCAAACTTCAAAAGAGAATTTAAATAATTTTATAAAATTATTTTTAACTTTGATGCCTAAAAAAGTGAAAACAAATTTCAGGTTTTATGAGTCAGAGATTTTATTTATAACTGAAATTTCCGTTTGTTTATCACTTCTTTCGTTAGATCAAGAGGTTATTGATATAATAATTAATAAGATTGATGAATTATTATCTTTGGAAGCGGAGTCTTTAAAGAAGGAAGAAAAAACTAAAAATTTACAAGCGGAGTCTGAAGAAAACGATGATTCAGATACTAGTAAACAGACAAATATTGAATCATTAGCTCTTAGTTCTATAATCAGACTCAATGTATATAAATTGATATTATTGCTGAACTCAAAATCTCCTATGGAGGATTCTTTAGTCAAGGCTATTGACCAATTGCATTCATTATCGAAAAGTGATTTATTTGAATATGGTTCACCAATCATTACACCGTTGAAGTTATTGGTAATAGAAGGTTCTTGGACTAAAGATGTGGTGAATCATAATACAAATTATTGGTCAATAATTAGACTTTTTGCATCTTCGTTAAAGTATACTTCAGAAATTTTTGAATTTTTAGAAGCAAATATTAAAAATTGTTTAACAGATTCAAACTATTTTTTGATTTTAGGATTATTAGATGAAATTAGTTCTGCAGGTGCTATAGGTGCACAATGGGAACAAGAATTAGAAAGGTTAATTAAAACTGGTCACAAGATTGAAGGTAACAAAAATACATATGAAAATATTATTCAAACTTCGTTGAAATCAATTAAATTAACTTCCGAAGTAAGTGATTATAGACCAATTGATTTTAAAATCTTGATTCAAGCTTTATGTCACCAATGTTATAATCCATGTAATGAAGTTAGATTATTTGCTGTGAAGACTTTACAAGGAACGTTATTATCATTATCAGCAAATGATCAGGATTTAACTCCAGACTCAATTGTGGAAAATTGTTTATTCCCATTGTTACATGAATTGATGAAACCCGAGAACAACTGCGGGATCGATATCAATGTATTGAAAATGATTACTAAATATTTGATTAGTGTTGGATTAAAAGATTTAAACGTCAAGATATTAAGCAAATATTTCAAAATTGTTCAATTGATGATTAAAAAATCTTCAAACAAAGATTTTGAAGATCAAAGTATTGAGATGCTTAAAAATATGTTTTTAATCTTGAAAAATGATAATAAAGATGACGAAGAATGCTTGAAAAAAATTGAACCTCTACAAGATCTAATAGGTTTAAAGGTTGAAGGTTAATTAAACCCATTCATTACACATCAATATCTTTCTTTATATATATATATATATATATATATATTTTAAAAAGAAATCTTTCTTTCTTTTTTTTTGTTATATTTTTGCTTTTACTTTTAATAACTTACTTCTTCTTCTTCTAAATTCAGCTACAGCTACATTTCTTTTGAAAAGACTGCAGTTTAATCCTATTTTTCCAATTGTAATTCCTTGATTCCTTCGGAATAAAATCAATTAAAATAAATAAATAAAAATACAATGTAAATAATGATGATAATATAATAATACTAAAAAAAAAAAAAAAAAACTTCTTTTTATCATTTTATATATATATATTTCGTATAATAAATCCAATGATATGATACAAGGTTATTCTTCAGCTCTAATGCCAATTCCGCAAGTAGCTGCTTTCTCCAATGATGCTAATAATGGTGGCCAACAGCCACAGCTTTCACAGGCGAGTACAAGTGTTGTTTCAGCTTCCACTGCTGGTATTAGAGCGGTAATATATCAGATAACTTCTTTATATTTGAGAACACCTGCAAAAATATTCAGGCCATCAAGATTTGATTTCTTAGTTACTGTAAGGATTTTAGAAGCTGAGAATTTGAGAAAGAAGCCATATAGTATATTGTCTCATTCATCACTGGCGTTGTTATATAATGCTATTTTAAAAAATGGATGGAAGATAATACCAGATCAGATCTTGCCACCATTATTATTAAATTCAGCAACAGGTGTTGTTTTATATACCACATATTTATCTAGTTTACAATATTTCAATGGTTTCAACTTATATTTACATTCTCCATCACCAATAGATACTTTTAGAGCAGGTTTTTTAGCAGGACTGATTCAATCTATAATAAGTGCACCTATTGATGCAATTTATGCTAGATCATCTGCTGCAGAGATTTTAAAAGGTGAACATGAAAATTTATGGAGATATGGTTTATATAAATTAAAACAAATTGGTCCAATAGGAGTATTTGCAGGTTTTGGATTTAGTTTTATTAAAGATAGTTTTGGATTTGGTTTTTATTTCTCAATTTTTGAAATTATTAAAAATCAAGGTTACAGTTTAACTAAAAGTATAATAAATACAATTGATAATTATAAATCAAAATTATTACATACATCCAAGAATGAAGATATAAAACATTCTAAATCAACAAAAATTCTTCATACAACTTTCATTTTATTAGCAGGAGCATCAGCTGCATTTGGTTTAATTGGTGTACAGTTCCCTATTTCTAAAATACAAAAAATTCATTTATCAAGATTAGAAGCATTAGATATATATAATGCTAAAAATTTTGGAGTTAGAAATAAATTTTTTAAGATATATTACAAATCATATATTGATACAATAATACAAGTTGATAATATAATTACTAGATCTAAAACATCTTTCTTTCAATGGTCTTATAAAGGTTTTTTAGCAAGTGCATTAACTACAATTCCTGCTACAAGTGTTTGTTTATTAGTATTTGAAATTTTGAGGCAAAAGCTAGGTGATGAATTTGAAGAAGCTTCTTTACAACCTTAATAATAATAATAATAATAATAATAATAATTATAATATTTCTTTGATTTCCTGTTATATGTTTGGTGATGTTATTGATTATTAAACAAAAAAAAAAAAGTAACTGCTGTCTGTATATAGCTAAATAATAAATTAGATTTCCATAATTTTCATAATTGACCTATTCTTTTCAAATAAGCATCCCAACCAGCTTTTCTATAACGTTCTCCTTCGAAAACAGGGTCTCTACCTTTACCGAAAAGTCCTCTTCCAACAATTATAATATCTGAACCGGAATCAATAACTTGATCAACAGTTCTATATTGTTGACCCAATTTATCACCTTTATCATCTAACCCAACACCTGGGGTCATAATGATCCAATCAAAACCTTCCTCACGGCCTCCCATGTCATGCTGAGCAATAAATCCAATAACAAAATCTTTATCAGATTTAGCAATTTCTACAGTCTTATTTGTATACTCTCCATATGCTAATGAACCTTTTGAAGATAATTCTGCAAGCATTAACAACCCTCTTGGTTCTAAAGTTGTTTCCAACGCAGCTTCTTTTAAACCTTTAACAATTCCTTCTCCCGTTACACCATGAGCATTAGTAATATCTGCCCATTGTGCAATCTTAAATATACCATTTTTATATTGATTCTTAACTGTATTACCAATATCTGCAAATTTACGATCTTCAAATATCATAAAATTATATTTTTTTGAAAGTTCAACTAATGGTAAAATCGTTCCATCATAACTAAAATCATCAATAGTATCAATATGTGTCTTAACTAAACATATTACTGGACCCAATTTTTCAACTAATTTTAAAAGTTCATCAGTACTTGAAACATCAATCGATGCACATAAATTACTTTGTTTCTTCTCCATCAACTCAAATAACCTCCTTGCAACTGGTGAAGCATGAACTTTAGCCCTCTCCCCATAAGAAACATCCAATACAGCCATCTCCAAACTAAATCTTTCAAGTCTAATCACCTCTTCTATCCTCTCAATTTTTCTAAAATTAATTTCAACAATTTTTCAACTTTTTGACCCCAAAAAATAAAAATTTAAAAAATTATAAAAAAATGAAAAAAAATTTTTTTTCATTAAATTTGATGAACGAAGAACAAGTTTTCTATTTAATTGATAATTTAATTGATAATTTAATTGATAAATCAATTAGTTTTTTTATTGAATTTGTTTATTGTAAGGATTGAAAGAGTTTGAAGATGGATCAATTAAATTCTCGTGAGCAACAAGAGTTTCAAAAAATAGTTGAACAAAAACAGATGCAAGATTTTATGAGGTTGTATTCTAATTTAGTTGATAGATGTTTTAGTGATTGTGTTAATGATTTTACTTCTAATAAATTAACATCAAAAGAAGAATCTTGTATTAGTAAATGCTCAGAAAAATTTTTGAAGCATAGTGAAAGAGTTGGGTTACGTTTCCAAGAACAAAATCAATTGATGATGCAAAATATGAAGAGGTGATTGTTTTAGTTGCTTTTAATTTTAATTTTATTTTGTACATATAAATATATCAGATAAATTGTGTTTTCTTTTTTTTTATTATTATTATTATTATTATTCTTATATTAATATACATCTATATTATTGTTTAAAATCATAAAAATGTTTTGAATGTTTTGATTAATTCTTCACATTCTTCCATCATTTCTAAAGTAAGAGCACTAATATCACTGTTAGTTTCATTATACATTATGGCATTACTGAACATTAACATTAATGATCTTTCTAACATTTCAAAATTATCAATAATTCCACTTTTAACTTCTTTTGTAATTTTTTTCAAATCTTGTGGTTCCTTAATTAATGAATAATAATTTGGTTCATCAGATTCATTAACCAGTGTTAAAAATGTAGAAGCAAATCTATTTGCAGAAATTTGACTTAATAATTGTAAAGCAATTGTTTGAAATTTCTTATTAATTGTATGTTGTTGTTTTACAGAAGGTGTATCCAATTGTGGAGTTTGTGACCTCTTACGTTTGCGTGATGGTACAGATTTACTAATATCTTCAATTTCAATTGAATTTTCTTGTCTCTTTTTAATCGTTGTTGTAACTTTTCTTGTTGAAATTAAAGATTTTCTTTTTGATTTTTCATCATTCCCATCATTCTCATGTCTTGGAGTTATGGGCTCAGAAATTTCATCTTCATGGTCTTCAACTTCTGGTGTTTTCTCCTTTTCACGCAGTTTAAGTTTTTCCTTCTTAATTTCAGGTTCAGTCTCTGATTTCCCATCATTAGATAGATCTACCGATTCAGACTTGGATTGTTCCCTTTTCTCCTTTTTAACTTTCTTGTCTAATGCTCTTGTCATAATAGTTTTTGGAACTTCTTCAGTACTACTTTGCTCAGATTCTTCTTCTTTATGTTTGGATTTTGATTTTTCCATTGCTCTCGTAGTTGGTCTATGAACAGTAGACTCTTCATCATTATTATCTTCTTCTTTTTCTTCCACTTCTTTTTCTTTTTCTTTTTCCTTTTCTTGCTCCTTTTGTTTCTTTTCCTTACTGAATACTTCTTCTTCTGGTGTCTCTGATTTTTCTTCAATTTCCTTAATTTCCTTATCCATAGCTCTTGTTTTTGGCCTATGTACAACATCTTGTTTTTGATGCACTTCAGACTCTTCCTCTTTCTCTTTTTCCTTTTCCTTTTCCTTTTCCTTTATCAGTTCTTTTTCTTTAACCATAGCTCTAGTCGTTGGCTTGTGAATAACTTCCTCTTTTTCTTCTTTTTCTTCTTCTTCTTCTTCTTCCTGTTTTTCTTCTTTCTCTTCTTCCTGCATATCGGACTCTTTTTCTTTCCCTTCTAATTGATCTTTTGAAGGAGAAGTTTTTGATTCAACCAATTCCAGTTTATCATTTTGTATAACTTGAGTCTTGACATGTGAAGGAGTAGGAGTAGGAGTAGGATTAGCATTGGGAGTAGCATTGGGAATAGGAGTGGGAGTCTTTGTTAGTTTTGTTTGATCTTGTAAAATCTGTGGTTCTTTTAAATCTGGTGTTGTAGTATTAATTTTCTCTGTTGCAACTATAGGTGGAGGTGGAGGTTTAGATTGAGCAGGAGTTTGAGGTTGAGGTTGAGTTGGAGTTTGAATTGGAATTGGAGACTGAACCGGTGGAATGACTTGTGGAGTAACATTATTTTCAATTTTCACTTGTTTATTAATAGGAGAAATATTATTTTTCAGTAATGGTTGTTGATCAATCAGTACTTCTTTTTGTTTCAAACTTTTAACAAATTCATCATACAAGACTTTATCTTCAATTTTTCCATTTTCAATCAATTCAATTTCTTTTGAAGTTAATTTATAATCATTTTCAAAATTAACAATTTGTCTTAATGCTTCAGTTTTATATAAAGTTAAAATATTTGTTAAATTTAATTTTATATTTTCTAAAGTAATTAATTTAGAAAGTCTTAAAATATGTTTATCCTGTGTTGAAGATGAAGATTGTGGTATAATAATACTATCTTTACCCAATACTTCAATAATAATCTTAACAATATCGGTAATACTTAATGCTGGTTTATTCATAGAATAATTATTTAAATTAGCTATATTATTCTTATTAATACTTAAAATATCAAAATTCTTATTGATTAAAGGATTGATATTGATCAAATGAACAAGCTTAAATAAATTTATCGATAACTGATCAGGTACAGGTTTACCTTCTTTCAAAGCAATAGCTTGATTATTTAAAAAAGCTGAATATAAATTTTGTAAAGTTATCAACTTGTGTAATGACGTTATCTGCGCTGAAGTATTCATCTTTCTTTTTTTCCTTTTTACAAAAAAACTTCCTCTACCAAACCAATCTCACAACATGCCACGGTCAAGGCCCTATCTTAAGATGAAAAAGTTCCTGATGATAACCCTAAATGATAATCCTAACGACAACACAAATGGTGTTTTCTTTTCTTTCCAATAAATTTTTCTTTTTAACAATTTTTTTTTTTGCCAAATAAAAAATGAAATCTTCTCCGTTTGGTTTCCAAGTTTTTATATTTTCTCCGTAACGGAAATGATTGGAGAAGTTTGTTAAAATAATCTCCGAGTAGGAGAAAATTTGTGTTTTTCTATTAAAACAGAAGAAAAAGCAGCGCGTTAACTCAAGATCAAACCAAGACGAGACAAGACAAGACAAGACAAGTTCAGTTCAGTTTAGTTCAGTTCATTTGGTAATGGAAGAGATTGATAAAGTTTTTGAAGATTAGTTTTTGTCTTTGTTTTTGTTAGTTATATTGAGAATGAGTGAGAGTGATGTTGGTATTGGGACTGGACTGGATGTGGAAGTACAAGATGGTTCTCTTATTGATTTACCCAAGTATTATCCATTACATAAGAAGTTAATTCAAGAGATGAATAATATTAAAGCTGTGGATTTTTCGCCTTTATTGACGTTTGCTGAGAGTGAAATTGATTCTAGTCTTAATAGGTATATTGATTCTACGTTGGAGTTGAATGAAGGTGAAGATGATTTTGAGGATAATTTGAAAAAAAAATTATTATTGAAAGATGAAGTTATAATTAATGGTACAAATACATATGAATTATTATCAAAAATTATAATGGATGATGAGCTGTTAAGAGAAGCACTTAGAGCAACAAAGGGAGAGATTAATAATAGGTTTAGAAATGAGGAGCCATTAAGTTTTGAAACTTTGAAATTATATCAAGATTATTCTAGTAATGATATACCTATGGAAATTGTTGATCTTTTAAATGAAAAAAATATTCAAAGTCAACAAAAAAATTTATCAAGTCTGAAATTTAAAAAATTCCATAATCGTCTTCAAGTTTATATAGATCCGTTTCTGGTAGTCACCGATAATGGTAATAATAATGATAATGATAATGATGATAATGATGAGGATGTTGAAATAGCAGGTGGATCTGTTGAACTTACTTGTCCTATAAGTAAACAAATTATGGAAAATCCTGTTATAACAGAATGTGGACATACTTTTGAACAAACTTCTTTAAGACAATATAAAAATGAAGCTAGTCAAGCTGATAAAGATAGGTGTCCCGTTTGTGGTCAAAAAATGAAAAATATTAAAACAGACGAATTAATGGCACTAAGATTGAAAGGTTATAAAAGAGATTTGAATTTTAAAAAATAGATATATATATATATTTATATAATGATTTTTATTGGACAAAAAGTCTATATGATAAATAGACAAATTCAAAATTTGAAATGGAAAGCAAATAAATTAGTTATTACTAAGAAACTATTGAAAAACAAATTGATCAAAAAAAAAAAAAAAGTAGCAGCAATTATTATAACCAACCATTAAGAGACAATTTTTTTGTTTATAAATTTCCATCTTTCTTAACAGAACGTGCAATTTCTACTCCAGATATTTTTTGGTTATACGATTGAGTTGGAGTAAATCTTCTTGTAGAACAAATCTCATCAGAGGCATAGCCAGGTATTCTGATATTCCAATTTCTTTCTAAATGTAATTGAATATCTTTCACATCAAGACTATCTACTTTACGATGTTTGGCTAACCTACACGCAAACTGCGTTACACTTGTGACAAACTCATCAGCTAAATCCAACAAAAACTCTTCAACTCCACCATCGATTGTAGTTTCACCGTCTCCTTCATCTGATCCAACACTTTTAATAAAATCTTTCAACTTTCTTTTTTGTATCACTCTACCACCTTCGATTTCCAATGGAGGCAATTTGACAATAGCTGGAGTTGTTAAAGCAGGAGCATTATAGGAAAATCCTCCAGTCAAACTTGGGCGACCATTTTTTAGCGTTGCAGGCAGAGGAGGTTTTACATTCAAGGTCGATGGAATAAATATTGAAGGGACTGGTGATTTCATAACATCAGATTCGTTTTGTAACATTGCACCATTTGTGGCATCAGGAGCATTTGGCCTTGCTGCTGCATTAGCTGATGTCACTGGAGTCGAACTGCTAGGAGAAGAAGACCTACCAGTTAAAGAAGGCGTCTTTTGTGGCTTTTGCTGAATTTGCAGGTTTTTTGCATTTAAATGCAGCTGCTGTTGATTAGGAGTACCTTGTTGGGCCTTATATATTTGAGAGTTACTTCTCAGAACATTCTGCTGGGGTCTAGCAAGTTGCTGCAGCTGTTGATGCTGTTGGGCTTGCGGCTGCTGCTGATGTTGCTGTGACTGTTGTAAATGAAGTGGTAACGGTTGCTGAGATGGTACCATGTTAGGTACTTGGTTGGCTCTCATCTGAGAAACTTTTAAAGCAGCCTGCTGGGCACTTAATGGCTGTTGCTGTTGTAAAAGCAGTTGATGAAGCATTTGCTGTTGTTGTTGTTGTTGCTGCTGCTGCTAGAAATAAAAAAAAAAAAAAGAAAAAAGAAAATTAAGATGTTAGTAAATAGTCTTTATTACAAATTATTGCTAAATCATTAGTGAAGAAGAAAAAAAAAATTAAAACTTACTATTCTTTGTTGTTGCTGTTGATTCATAGAAGGACTTTGTGATCTTCCTTGCATTGATATGTTACGCTGTTGAGGTGGAATAGGAACGTTATTCACCATGCTTGGTGTACCATTTCTGGATGCTGGTGGTTGTTGAAGTTGAATATTGTTCATCATTGGTTGAGGTGTAGCAGAATTTGGAGTATTCGGCGATGTTGCTGCTGCAGACGTATTAGCAGCACGACGCAGTTGCAATTGTTGAGACATTTGAATGGCAGCTTTTGTGTATTGATCATAAAGTTGCTTCAACATCTGCTCCTGTTGAGTTAACCGAGCCAATGCATCTGGGGATAACGTACCAGACCTTTTAGTTTCCTCGATAGCTTTTAATTTATGATGAAATTCGTCTAAAACTCTTTTAATTTTCTGCAATTGTTGAATACCACTGGCAGGCTGTTGTTGCTGCTGCTGTTGTGGTTGTTGTTGTGGTTGTGGTTGCTGCTGCTGTTGTTGTTGTAGTTGTTGCTGTTGCTGTTGAGGCAATTGACTATTAGGGTTTATACGTTGATTTTGTTGTTGAGGTGGTATAGGCATTCTTGGTGCAACAACAGGAGTACCCGAAGCGGCCCTGGATTGCAGCTGTTGCTGCAGATTTGGAGCAGCTTGATTTCGAATTTGCAGCAGTTGTTGTTGTTGCAGTTGTTGTTGTTGAAGAACTTGGGCTTGCATTTGATTCAGAATATTGGCATTTAGCCCTTGTTGATTAGCATTGTTGGTATTATTAACATTATTATTATTGGCTCCAGCACCTTGCTGTTGTTGCAGCTGCTGTTGCAGTCGAAGCTTCTGCTGTTGTTGCTGGTAATGTAACAAAACCTGTTTAATTCTTTGAGCTTGTCTCAAATGATCTTGTCCTTCTGGAGTGGTAAGTCCAACCTCTTTAGCTTGCTGCATTTCATTTTTAAAATTTTGACTTAATTTCTGAAGTTGTACTGGTTGAAGAATAAAAGGCCGAGGTGCACCTTGACCTTGACCTTGTTGATTAGACGGTATCTGACGACTCATAAAGAAATAATAAAACGATTGATCCTGATATCTTAATGGATTGAAACACCTAAAAGGTACTAATTGTATATGAAGAAATAGTAAAACATTAAAACTATTTATTTTTTTCATTAAACCTCTAATTTTACTACAAAATATATCATAAAACAAATACAAATATTACACTACCAATAAATATGAAGAGTTAAATGATGATACAATTAAATTACATAAAAGTTGTCTTTTGAGTCTATATATTTCCGTTTCATCAGTCTTGGATGATAAAGTCATTCTTTACTAGTTGCAAGATAAGTTGGCGGCCTAAATGTTTAGGGTGAGCAACGACAAATTTGTTATTTTCGAAATCGATGATGTTAATATTTTTACCAGAGATTACTTGAGCTAATCTATTATCAAAAGTCTTTATATCGCTAATTAACCAAATTTCCATAATGTCATCGTTTGCCATTATAAGGTAGTTATTATCGAATAATGCATTATTATATTTTTGTTGAAATGGAATGTAGCTATTTCTAGAAATTTTACCATTATTATTTATGAATAAAGCTAATTCACTGTAAACAATTATGAATTCAGATTTATTTGGGAGTTTGAATATTCCTAGAGGTTTAATACTTGAAGAATTCAATTTCTTTTTTATTTGTTCTGATACTGCACCGGATGATGATGAAGTCTTTTTCAGAAGACTATTAACACTATCGGCAAATGTATAAGAATTTTCTTCAAATTCTGTATTCAGGACATCTGGTACAAATTGTGGTTTTAAAACTGATAATGACATTATTTCAAAACCTTTTGTAGTATGAACGGCAAATGTAGAGTTAAAAATTGATATACCAGAACATTCACCTTGAACTAAAAATTCTTTATGACCTAAGAAATATTCAAATTTCCCAGTTGACTCATCTATTATAGGAATGAAAACTTTAAAATTAGAAACTGATGATCTAGATTCCATGAAAAATAATAAAGTGGAACCTTGTTGTTGTCCAACTTTGAAAAAACAAACATTTTGCTTGGAAATCTTTTGACCAACAATATTTTGTTTTCTCAGTACTAATGAATCTATATAGTAATAACTCAATACTTTATCGTTTAATATTATAATAATACCAAACTTTTCCAAAACCTTTATTTGGGTTACCTTTGGTAAGTCTAAAATTCTGGTCCAATTCCTTGGATTATCGATATCGCTCATGAAAATTCCAAAATTCAAACCAACTAATATATATTCATTATCCAAATACCTAAAGTTGGTAGAGCATAACACTCTACTAACCATCTGCAGCCTCGGTAATTCACCAGGATACTGTTTTTCAATTTCCTTGATAGCTAAATCCATTGGGTTACCTTCAGATATTATAGGTAAATTATGAGGCATCTCATTCTGGTCATAGCTAAACGCAGAATCTGCAATAATTTTTAACTTGTAAGGTTCAATCTTCCTTAATTTCCGGCTCAAAGTAGACTGAACTTGAGATAGAACACTAAGCCATTCATTTCTTTCAATCAAACTCTTTGTGTAAAAGGTATATGAATGATGCTTAGAGGTTTGTCGAATTTTAAAAGAATAGTATTCTTGAGTATCGTTAGCACTATTATGAAGCGACGATTCGGTAGTACTTCTTTTCAATGGAGAAGTATGGGACAGTGTGACAGCTTCTGAAGATCTAACTACACTCGTATCAGATGTCTTGGTTTCAATAATAAGGTATTCAACGGGTATTGGTTTCTCATTAATTTTGTATTTGACATTAGATGAATCTTTGACAACTTCTTCAGTCAACAATAAATAATTATCCAACAAAATCAAATGTACAGGAGAATCATTTAACCACATATCTTTCAAATCTCGCTTTCTAATAACGGTACCCCTTTTTATTAATTGTCTGTATTCTTTGTTCAAATTCAACTCTATTTCTAAACCAGATTTCCAAACTATTTGATGTTTAATATTTTTTAATGCTTTTATCTTCAATGCATATGCCTGCATTTCATCAATTTTTGAAGATAACTTCTTAACAGCTTTAATAACTTTTTTAAGTCCAACATAGTCCGGATCCTGTTGCATAGTCTTATCCTGAACAGCTTGTAAAGTTAAAGGCAAAGACAAAATATGATTTATAAAACTTGTAGAGAACAATCGATCATGAGAAACATTTATAGTCAACACTCTTGGATCATTATCAACACTTATCAACCATTCAGAAAATTTTGAATTCTTACGCAACTTTGTTTCATAAGTTATCAACTCTCTTACACTAACCATTCTTTCTGCATACTTTAAGTACAGGATTCTAACTTCATCAATCCAATTTAGATATAGAGCACTGATATTGGACAAAAATTTTCCCTGTGTGTTTAACTTGGAAATCAATGGCTCAAACAAATGTTGCCTGTGAAGTTCAACCAAGGGCTTAACAGTGGCAAATGCGTCATCATAGAACTTGTCAATATCAGGCAATAACTTTGGTCGTTGCTTCATAAAGCTGTCACCATACACTTCAATTAAGACTTTCCCATTAGCAATTAACCTTTGTTCGGATTTAATTAAGTCAAATATATGACTTTGCCTTTTTACCACATCGATATCCAACAGGGATAATTCCTGATCAGAAATTCTCCAATGTGATACCCAATCCAAACCTAAATCTAAGTGAGTCAAGTAAGAAGAAGCTGAGGAATCACTTCCATTTGATGAAGGGTAAGTTGTTGTGGAGGATGAGATAGTCTTTCCTCTTGATAATACAGAAGGATCTTTATTTGCATGATAATTCCGACCTGGATCTTCATGATAACATGTTTTAGAATAGCATCTATAATCTGAATTGAAACGATGATTCGCCAATGAATAACAGGGACTTAGTTCTGTTAATATTCCTCCTATCGTACAAGAATTGTAATTAAAATTAATAATTTGGAAGCCATCGTTGGAGCTTTGCTCATAGATACAGTTATTTTTAAATAACTCGTTCACAATATTCTCGACATTACTTTCAACAATTCCGGAAGGCAATCTAGGTAAATAGTAAGTTATTAGTAAAGTCAATGATCTTTTCAATTCAATTATTGATACTTGCAGATTTAATGACCAATGCGTAAATAAAAAAGAGCACCATGTACGAATTTCACTTAGAAATGCTATATTCGAGATACTTTCAAAATGTGATGAAGATAGAGAAGATGACGAAAATGGTAACGATGGTAAATCTATCGGTAAAGGAGGCAATGGATCATCTTTATCTAGCGCGCTGCTAATCGAAAGTCTATTAAATTTTGCATCTATCTCAGTATCATTATTGTCTGACTCATCAGACTTGTCATTATCATTATCATAGTGGTCAAGGAAATCAAAATCTTCATCATTGTCAGAGCTTTCCCACCCCATTCTCATTTTTTTCCCATTATCAACAATATCATTATCATCAGAATTCAACATCTCCATTTTACCACTCGAGCTATGTTTCCAAGAATGTAATTGTCTTTTTGGTGTGGACAATTTATGATATAATCTTGAAGGTGAAGACCAAGAAGACCTTGTCGAAGTAGCAGTAATTGGGGAAGAAGTTTTACCAATTATTCCATAACTATCACCAACTTCATCTAAATTCTGTTGTTGCCTTTGTGCCTGTTGAATAATTGAAGTGGTGTTTAACTTTGAAGGAATATTTTTACTTCTAGACGGAGTTGGAGGTGCAGTAGAAGGTGTGACAACAGAGAGGGAAGCATCTGGGACTGTTGCATCGTAAATGGATTCTTTTGAAAAAGATTTGCTGTGACTATTATTGTTTGGAGATCTATTTGTACTAATGATTGCAGGAAGATTTTTCTTGATCTTGGGAGTCAATGGCGGTATATTCGGTAAATTCAAATTATGTGTTTGTGAAGGTTGATAAGTGGCTTCTCTTGATGATGGAGGTACCAGTAACAGTTGATTTTGATATCTATTATTGTTAGATACCAGAATTGAATTATTAGGGGTTATTGTTGTAGTTGATGTATTGAGAGTGTGTGGTACGATACTTGGAGTTGATTTGCTTTCAAATGAATTTCTAAAAACTGGCTGATCGACTAGCAATGGTTGAGATATCAGTTTAAAATTAGCATTAGCATTATTATCAGTGTCATTCATATTATAATTCAGAGTTGGCAGTGAATTATACCATAGGGAATTTTTGTTGGGGCTTGTTTTTATCTTACTATTTGGAGAAGTAGAATAATATTCTCTTGGTGGAGGTGGAGGTGGTAATTCCCTTTCTGCATTAATTATTATTGGTGGTGTTGTATTACTGTTGTTGTTATTTTCAATTGGAATTGGTAAAACCGGTAAGCTTTTATCTTTATTTAATTTATTATTTGAATCAAAATAGTAATCGTCATCATTACCATAAACAGACAACAATTGATCATGTTCTAATTGCCTTTTGTATTCCGATTGCTGATATTCATAGCTGTTTATATCTGTATTGATATTTTGAGGATAATCACTATTTCTTTTATCGTTAAAGAAACTATTATTAAATTTTTGATTATATTCATTTTTTTTCGTTATGGGTATTTGTGTTGGCGTTGAATAATTTGAGTTCATATAATAGTTATTTGTATCAGAATCTTTCGGTAGCCTTCTTGGCCCACGAAGACTAGAACTCCCACTTCTCCAATTGAAAACATTATTTATACTATCAGTACTATTATTATTATTATTATCATCATCTTTTAAACTTAAAAATTCAATCACATTTTGAGATTTCCTATGAATCAATTCCCTTGGGGGCCTTTCAGGCAACTCCGGCGGCACTATATTACCATTAGAATAAACTGGCAGTTTTCCAAAATGTGGACCATCATCATCATCATCAAAACCGTTGCCGCCGTTTGAATTCATCGGTATCCATTGCAGTAAATTTAAATCATCCTCTTGATCATTCCCACCATTTATTCCATTCTCATAGCTATAGCGCTTATTCCCATAATTATATGACATAATATAACGTTCCAAAGAGTAACCAAAAAAACCAAACACCGCCTTATCCAGATGACCAATTGATAATATTACAACCTTGTACTCTTTGTTTTATTGTTATCTCAATAGTAAACAAAAATACTAAAAGCTACCAGAATTCGGAAATAAAGCGTGAAAACACCAAATAATAAACAAAAAGAAAAATTAAAAAGAGAAAAAAATTTCTATTTTTGGAAATTTTGGCTTAAAGTGCACTTTCAAGCGCTGGTTAACTTAATTATTGGTCCCTTGGCCCAGTTGGTTAAGGCGCCGTGCTAATAACGCGGAGATCAGCAGTTCGATCCTGCTAGGGACCATTTTGAAAAACAATTTTTTTTTTTTTTTTTCTTCGCCTTATTTTCATTAGTTAAGTAGTAAGTGATAGTAGTAGTAGTATTAATATTATTATTCATCTATAAATATATATATATATAAACTTTATGTGCTAGCCATAATGTTATGAGCATTCCAATGAAAAAGGCGAATTTCTTTTTTTTTTCTCTTGAAGAATTCATTTTCTTGAGTTTAAGAGTTTCAAGTATTTTTAAATCTTTATCTATTTCTGAAATTAAGATTTTTTCATTATTTATAATTTTTCTTGATTTCCATAATTTTTCATCTAATGAAGTAACGTCATTTTTCAAATCACAATTGGGGATTTCATTTTCTTCATTTAAGGTGTAACGAGAATAATCATTGGATGAAATTTTATTTAAATCTTGTGAAATTTGTTGTTGTATAGTAATAGTTTTTTGATTTAATTCTAAAATTTCTCTTTTCTTTAATTCTAAATTATTTAATAAATTCGTAATTTCAACTTCAAATTGATTATGACGCAACCTTATATCTGTCATTATCTTAAACCTTAAGCTTAGGATAGCTTTATCTATTGTATCTTTTAAAGGATTATCATAATTTGTATTAATATTATTTTTACCCATAGTGACAGTACCATCACTTGAAGCACGACGTGCAACATCAACATTATTTTCAGGTGTTAAAATTTCATTAAACTCATTTTCTAATAAATTATTTGTACCTCCTTGAACAAGTTCTGGTTCTGTTCCTGGAGGTGCTGCAGCATCTTCAGAACAAATAATTGCTAATTCTGATTTTAAACCTCCAGGTGAAAATGTATTATCATTCAAATTAAAATTAGAACTTGAATTCCTACTACCACTTGCATTATCCCTATAAAATTGCTTAACTAACCTTTTCTTATCAGTATGTAAAGAATCCATAAATAAAGATGTAGAACTTTTATCAGTCTGATGTTGATACCTTAACGATTTAGCTAATGAACTTGAAGGTGGGGGAGTGCTGCTAATATTTGAAGGTGAATCAACTCCATTAGTAGATGTAACAGATGAAACCCTATTACGATTTGCTAAAAACTCATCCAATTTTTTATTCTTCTCTGATGATATCTTATATTGGATCTTGGATTGTTTTTTATTACTATATTGTTGCGGTTGTGGCAGTGATGATGATGATGATGATGATGATGTCAGTTGAGGTTTATTTATATCCGTAATGCTAGAACTCATTCCACTAGATTCTGTCTTTGAAGGCTTCAGTAATGGTGATTTCAATATTTCAGTACTATTAAGTTTTAAAATGGGCACATTCCCATTATTAACATTATTAACATTTCCTTGAACTGAACCCAGCAGTGTATCTGCAGAACTGCTACGACTAGATACATTATTTACAGCAGTACGAGAATTCGAATTCGACAATGAATCATTTCTTAAAGTAGGCATCACACTATTGGAGCTACTTCTCGTACTACTAAACTTGGGTTTGATTGTTAAACTATTCAAACTACTGGTTGCGCTATTATTATTAAATCCATTATTATTATTATTATTATTATTATTATTGTTGTTGTTGTTGCTATTATGATGACTTGTATTACTATTATTTCTTGAACTTGAAGGCGCCGATATAATCATTTGCAATCTCAAACAACACCCGAACACTGGACTCTAATTGCCTAGACCCTAATCAACTATAATATTGGAAAATATCTTTTAATATCAATCTTTTATTAATTTAAAATTAATAAAGTGAAAAAAGAGGTAATTACACTACTGGAATTTTTATCAAGAACTTAATCATATACAGTATATAATATAAAATATTGGAATTATATAAGAGTTTTATACCTTTTTCTAAGTCAATCTTGGGGTCATCATGTCTAGTCAATCGGGTATTGCTCCCAGTAAGGAATTGATTGATTCTTTTAAAGAGTACATTGACTCTAATTCTAGATCGCTACTCATTAAAATTGAGAATGAAAAATTGATTCCAAATGCCTTGATTACCGGTTCGTCATCATTTGAAGATGATTGGTCATTGATTAGATCGGAATTATCAGAAACTGAGCCACTGTATATTGTTGTCAATAAAAATCTGAATGATGAACATATTTTTATTTCATTTACTCCTGATTATGCAAATGTTCGCTCAAAGATGATTTATGCTTCTTCTAAAAATACTTTATTAAAAGAATTAGGTTTAGAATTTTTTAAACCAACAATTTTTATCAATGATTTGGATGATATTTCTTATGAAGGATGGTTATCTTACTTGAAACATGAAAATTCCTCGAATCCATTAACAGAAGATGAAGAAAACCTTTTGAAAGTTAAAGATTTTGAAAATTTAAGTATTATCGGTACTAAAGGAAAGCAATTAGCTAATGATTCAAGTACAAATTCTTCAGGTGAATTTATTTTCAAAATACATGATGAAGTGAAAGATAAGATAAAAGATATTCCAAATAATAAGCTTTTCTCTTGTTCAATTGATATAGAAGATGAATCCATAAAATTGGCAAAAGAAGCTTCACTCAATTCTCTTAAAGATATAATATCCAGTATTTTTACTGAATCTCCACAATATTCTATAGTAAATTATGGGAATAAAGTCTCATTTATTTATACATGTCCTTCAGGCTCAAAAGTTAAAGAAAGAATGATTTATGCTAGTAATAAATTAGGATTTGTTAACAATTTTTTAATTAAAGAATTGAATTTAGAAGTTTTCAAAATTATCGAAGTCGGAGATGTTGATGAAATTGATTTGAATGTACTTGATCCAAAAGAAGATTCACAAGATGAACCAGAGCAAAAAAAGAATTTAAAATTCAACAGACCAAAAGGACCAAGACGTAAATAATTGAATTGAAGCTTGCTTTATAGAACCTATAAAAGCTGGGTTGTTTTTTTTTTTTTCTTTCTATCACTTTTTTGTTCTTTTTTCTTTTTTTTTTTCTGTTTTCTAGCTGTTTGCTATCTTTTCATTCACTTAGTGTATTATCAGGTAGTTAAATGGTTAATGACTGTACTTAGAAAAACTTTATTATACAATGAAATAAAAAATAAAAATATAAAAATCCTGTATGTAAACTTTAATAAAATCCGTAATAAATGAAACAAAAATACTGTTACATTGTTAAAGAAGGCAGCAATATGCAAAAAGAAAATCAAAAAGTTCATAAAATGAAAACATTTAAACTTATAGTTTACCATTTTCAAACAATGAAAAAGAAAATAATACTAAAACCCAAACACAGAATCAACCATCCCGTATAACGACAACCTGCAAGTAAGACAAAAAAAATAAAAAACCCTTCCCCAACAAACCAACCAATCAAAACTGATACTTCCATAATCATCCACGATTTGAATTAGAAGACGAAGATTTCAGAGAGTATAATATCTCAGAATTAGGTGGAAAGTGATTTGTAGTAGTCTGTTTTTTATTAATGAAAACTGCATTTTCCTTTCCAGGATGAGCTTTATGCGACAATTCCTGGCCATTAATTTTGTTTGCATTATCCCCATGATAAGAAGCAGACCGTGAAATATTTTTCCTATTATTGTTTGAAGCTAAAACAGTACTTTTTGATCTATTTAATCCTTTTTTCTTTAAATTGTCATTACTATTGGTAGAATTCTCATTATTAGGTCCTCCACTGTTTGTCTTTTTAAAAGCATTTACGTCTTGGAAGATAATTTGAAATTTCTTTTTATCTTTTGTTGAAATTGACTGCGAAGTAAAACCAGATTGTTGGTGTTGAGATGAAGATGAAAAAGAAGATTGTTGCAAAATTTTCTCTTCTTTTTTAAAAATACCTATTGGTGGTGGAGGCAGTTGTTGTGAGCTTCCTGATTTTATTCTAGTAGTTTCTGATATTGCTATTGTTGTTGAATTATGATCATTACGTAAATTTTTGTTATTTGTAACTCCCATTATACTATTTCTTGGTGTAGGAGATATTGCTTGTATTTGTTTTGATTTCAATTTTGAAGATGGTGAAACTGTATTCAATTTTATAGTTGAAGGTGAAGACAGCTGATGTTCACCAGTTTCTATATTAATATCATTATTATTTTTCCGATTTGGTGTTTTAAAATTTACTTTTGTATTTTTCAAAGGTGTTGTAGAAACTTTAATTTTTCTTCTTGTATTATAATTTTCAATACTATCATCATTTTTAGCTTTTCTCTTTTTTGAATTTTCAACCATTTTTTTCTGAGATTTTTTAACAAGAGGTGTAGTACTGCTAATCATTTCTCTTAATGGGGAACTATTTCTTGTCTTTAACAGAGAAGGTGGTAATGGTGTTGTAGTTGGTAATTCTAATAAAGATCTAACAAATTTTGTACCTGGTGTTTCTGGTTGAGATTGTGGGAAATTTGTTAATATACTTTGATGATAAGGTGTTATTTTTTTATTTGATTTTGTAATACTTGGTAATATACTTTGATAAAAAAATTTTGTTGGAGATTCATAATTCAAATTATTTCCATTTAATGATGATGAAAGGTTTGGAGTATTAATTAAAAAATCTGGTAATAAAAAATTATCATTATCATTAATAATATTATTATTATTTTTCATCATTGTTCTTTTATTTGAATTTCTAGAATTATTTGAAGGAGTTGTTGAAAGTCTAATTTGATCATTATCGTTTAAAAAATCATTTGAGTCCAAGACTTTATCCAATGATATCCCATTAGAGTTCCCACTAAGGTTACCATTAAGGTTGTCATCATTACCGCCATTTGTATTTGGATCCATTTTTAAAGGGGACGATGAATAAATTAAAGAATTATTATTATTCAAGAGTACTTGCTGATACTGTAAACTTAAACTATTCGATCTATTATACAAAACTTGGGATTGGGGACTATTAATGGTACTAGCAACGTTATTATTATTATTATTATTAATATTGGTATTATTATAACTTGTTGAATATGAAGCAATACATTGTTTAATGAATGGAGTCCAGCCTGTATGTTCAAATTCGCTATGCACATTATTATTATTATTACTATTATTACTATTAGTATTATTATTATTATTATTATTATTATTACATTCCTGGAACTGCGTGTTATATATCAACGGATCTATCAACATTTGATGTGACGGCGAAGAAGATAAGTGAAATTTGTGATTGTGATTATGATTATCATCATCCTGATTATCAGACATGATAGCTCAACAAAAAAAAAAAAAAAAAAAAAAAAA
>KV454012.1:1396368-1410903 GCA_001661245.1 Pachysolen tannophilus NRRL Y-2460
GCACATTATTATTATTATTACTATTATTACTATTAGTATTATTATTATTATTATTATTATTATTACATTCCTGGAACTGCGTGTTATATATCAACGGATCTATCAACATTTGATGTGACGGCGAAGAAGATAAGTGAAATTTGTGATTGTGATTATGATTATCATCATCCTGATTATCAGACATGATAGCTCAACAAAAAAAAAAAAAAAAAAAAAAAAATAAACCAAAACCTTAATTAAAGCAAAATAATTTATCAATAGTCAATATTATGAATATGAAATATAAAATATAAATATAAATATATAAATATATAAATATACATATATATTATATTATATTATATTATATTTTATTTTATTATATAAACTTTATTAAGTATCTAATCTAATATAAATCTCTTAATGCGATAATATATATAAAACAGGTTTAAAAGATTGTTTATGTCCTTAGATTGTTTACCTTTTTTCTATTTTTCTTTTTTCTTTTGTTTTTTTTTTTAAAGTTAGGCGCAATCCGTGTCAATCCCGAATTGGCTTTGATGTGCACGACCAAAACAAAAAGAAAGAAAGTGAAAAAAAAAAATTTTTGTTTAATACCCGGTTTAAATTATGGGCAGAAAAATTTTTTTGGGGGAATGTTGGCGGAATGTTGGCGGAAGGTTTCTTTGGACAATTGCTATATATCCCTGCCTGTGGATTACAAGAAGAAGAAAAATATTATTATTATTATTATTATTATTGCTCTCAGTTCAAAATTATTCCGTAAGCTGTGCGCAGAGTCCGAAGAGTCTGCAGACTGGCTATAAATTTTTTGCTCCGCCTAATTTTAAGTTTTAGTAGCCATAGAATCCGAAAAAAAAAATATATTATTCCCTGCTTTCACTTGCATGAACCTTAATTATTACAATATATATATTTAAAACGCGTATCTTTAGTACCATAAGTGTGGATAATTACCCAAGGTACCTTTGGGGTGTACCTTTGTGAAAGAACTTACAAAGTAAAAGAACTAAATTAGTATTAAAAAACAAAAAAATTCAATTATTATATGCGGAAGGAGTGGGTTTTTAAAGTGGATGATGGGTTTCTATGTAACAAAATAGGTTTCATTCATTCATTCTTTTTTTTTTTTTTCTTTTTCCCTTTTTTCAGTTGAAAAGGTAATTTTCTGCCCATGGTAAGGGTCTTAATAGATGACCATCAAATTTATCTAAAATAGGTTTTAAATCCTTGTTAAAATCATAATTTAAAGCTTGTTTTGGTTTTAATTTCTTTGGTTGTACTACTTTTCTAGCTTGTGTAATCAAACTTGTATAATTTTTACTTCTTTCATATTCTTTTTTTAACAGTTTATTTCTTTCTAAGCATTCTAAAGCTAATTCCAGATCAGACATTTCTTGATCCAAAATTTTACCAGATTTTCTATCCCATAAATTTGGACATTGTTCATAATGAATCCACATATTAATATTTTCAAAAAATTTTGCAGAATTAAAATATTTAGCAGTTAATGGTGAATTGGAACGATATTCAATAAATAAATTTGTAACCCAATTTGAAGGTACAAAAGTTGGAGAATTTTCAAAATATGTGGGTATTAAAGGTGATAATTCATCAAGATTATATGTATGATAATTCTTACAATGAACATAATTTGAAAAAAGTTTTTTAGTTGGAGAATTTTCATGTAATGAATATTTTGTCTTTTTTGATTCAACAAATTTATCAATCAGTGTCTTTATAGAATCTCTTATCCTATCAGAAAGTGATAAATCATATTTAAAATCTTTCTTACCATTGATAAATTTAGCAATATTTGTTGGTATCATCATCCGGAAACTAGCATAAATGTTTCTATCATCAAGAATTCTTCTTTGAATATCTACATCATATTGAGACCCAGTATGTACATCAGAAAGAGCAGTTATATCAATATAAATCCCAGTATTAGTATCAATTAATCTTGCATCAATTTGATTATCAATATTTTTTAAACTATTTCTATCAAAATAAGTTGGATTAACATCAAAAAGAAAACTTGATAATCCTAATTCAGCTTTATTATCAAGTGATAAATTCTCCATTTCAAAATTTGGTTCATTTGTAAAATCATAAATTAATGTATTATTTAATATTTTTGAAAGTTTATGAAGTGATTGAATAGGTAATTGTAAATCTAAATCATAATCATATGGTAATGTTATTCCATTCCAATACCATCCAATTAATGGCCCATGACTTAACCAAGTTGGCACATCAAACAGCTTACATAACCTAAACCAAACTCGAGCTAAACGATGCATTGTAGCTAAATGTAACAGCTTATTATCTCTAAAAGTATATTCGTTGAAAAATCTCCAATCGTAATGATCTAAATTTTCTCCTTTAACACTAGGAATACCATAATATCTAGGTTCTCCAAAATCTGGATTTAAAATCTTTTCACCATACTCTTTTAAATGTTTAAGTTGAGTAGTATTATCATTTCCTCCTGCGCTTGAAATTTCATAATCTAATTCTGCTAACTCTAAAGGTAAATGCCATTTAAAATCTTTTGGATCAAGATAAACTGGAGTAGTATTTACTGTTGTATCAATTTTATTACCAATAAGTAATGGTTTATCTATCCTATAAGTTGGAACAAAATTTTTTTCAATATTTTTGATTTCAAGTTTTTCTAAATTTTTATTTAATTGTAAAATTTCTCTATAAGTTGAAATACCATTTAATAAGACATCTTTTTTCGAAATTTCAGGATCTTGTTTTGTTTTACTTTTAATATAATTTGAAGAAAGTTTTGAATAATAACTTTTTAATGGATTTTTCTTCAATTTTGTTAAATCATTTTTCCCATTTGATACATATTGTAAAGGTACAACTAGACTTCCACTTAATTCATTTAAAGATTCATTTTCATTTGAAATTGCACCTAAAAACATGACATTATCTGGTATTGGAGAACGATCTAAAGCATAAATCATAGCATGTAATTGTCTCCATTGAACATCAGATATATAATTATCAATTTTTTTAATTAAACCTATAGGTAGTCCATATTCACTTTTTTGAGCTTTTTCACAATATTTATCAAAATCATTTGGTTGCTCATTTGGAGCTAAATTTTTTAAAGCATCACAATTAAAAGAAGAACTAATTAAATTTTTAAAATATTTATTTTTTTGAATATTTGTTGAGACATCTAATAATAAATCCCAATTAAATGGTAATTTAAAACTTTCTGGTAAAATTTTTGAAGCATCTAATGTACCATCTTTTATTGCAAGATTATTATTGATCAAATCCAACCAAAATGCTGGTAATAATCTTTTATCAAATTGTTTAAAATTTTTGGAATCTTTAACATATTTTTCCTCTTCCATAGATGAATATAAATCTGTTGAAAAAAAAGATCTTACTCTACGATACTTGGGACTATCATAAAAAAAATTTTTTGACTGATGCTCACCAATATATTTCTCAAATTCATCTTCAATTATCACTTGTTCTGAATCCTCTGTTTTTGGTTCTTCCGTTATAGCGCTACTAACACTTGCAACAATTTTGGTACTAGTTGCCTTTTCCTGATTCTTTCCATTCTTTTCATTTTCTTTATTCTCAGTTTTAGTACCACTTCCACTGCCGCTGTTGCTGCCGCTGCTTCCACTACCGTTATCACCGAATCCAACTTTTAAATTTGCAAATAAAGAGTGTCTATCTTTTACTTCATATTTTTCCGAAATCACATCGTAAAATGAAGCAGCATCTATGTCCATAGCAATAGATACAATTATACAACATCCAATAATAACAGCCGCTACCAGAAGTTTAACAAATTTAAAAGGTGGTTTCTTATTCATCTGGTAGTTGAAAGAGTTATTAAGAGAAGGCATTTTCAAGTTAACAAACCACATTTTCATCAAAAAAAAAAAAATGTAAAAAATTAAGCAACTGTTACTTTTCGTTTTCTTTCTATATCATATATATATACATGAAAGCTAAATAAACCTGTTGTTAAAGCCTTCGCTTACGTATTTAAAGTAAACTAAAACAAAGAAGAAAAGCAAGAAAAAAAAAATAAAAAGACAACTATATATAAGAACTGATTTAATTATTTTAAATAAATAGGTATTACTAAATTTTTTTTTTCCTTTTAATAGCTTTAAATACCATTTTCTAACCTTGCTTGAATTTTTCTTTTAAATATAAGCATTTTTCATATAGCAAACGGAATAGCAGCCAATATTTATGCCCTTACTTTTTTTTTTTTTTTAAAGATAATGCAGGTTTCTATTAAACTTTTAAAAGAAGTACTGAAAAATAAAAAAAATATTGTGAGAAGACTACTAAACAAAAGAGGACAGAGGTCACGAGTATGAAGTTTTTGGGTAGTGAAACACACGACTTTAACCTATATTGGAAATTAAAAAATTAAATAAAATTGATAAGCCACTTTTACTTTATTTTATTTAAAAAAAAAGCATTTTTTAAAGTTTGCGGCGTATTATTAATTGTCGAGTCGAGGTGAAAGTTTCGAGGGTTTGTGCCCGAAGCTACAAAAAGTCAAAAAGTCAAAAAGTAAAAAAAAATAAGTTGAAAATTTCCTAATGTGGTAATAATTAATATTATACGTAATAAAGAAAATAAAATAAAGAAAATACAAACGCTGAGATTATTATCAATTACATCATATATGGAAAAATTAAGCCTAAACTGAGTTTTTTTAACTATTAAGACTAAGAATAAGACTAGGGCTAAGACTAAGAATAAGGCTAAGTAAAGTGAAATAAATAAGTTTGTGAGAAATATACAGCGGTTTTCAGTGTATTGTTAAAACAAGTTTTCTTCTACCCAGGGTGACAGTCTTAGTATAGTTCCTGTGAATTGATCCAAGATTGGTTTTAATTTTTTAAAATCGTATTTTAATACGCCATTTTGATGTAAATCTTTTGGTTCAATCATATCTCTGAAAAATCCATGTTGTATTGCGTAGTCATATATTTTCTCGTGTTCTTTATTTACATCATCAGCGGTTTCCTTACACCTCAGACTTAATTCAATTGTATCTTTAAATACATCATTATTGTTTCTTAAATCGGGGCAATCACTAAATGGTATCCACATTTTAAATTTTTCGAAAAAAGCTCCTTTATCTGTTATAGGATCTAATGTAGGTCCATGTTCAATTAATAAATTTCTATACCAATTTGAAGGTAAATACAGAATTGAATTTTCGAAAAAAGTTGGTATTAAATGTGATAATTCTTTAATATTATATGTATAATAATTTTTTGAATATATAAATTCACCAAATAAATTAAAAGTTGGTGATTTTTCCATTTCATATGATTCTTTATTACGAGAATATTTTGATTGAAATTTTTCAATTTTAGAAATAATTAAATCTCTCATTGAATCACATTGATCAATATCAATGAAAAATTCACCATCTTCATTGAAAAAATTATCTAAATATATTGATGACATAATTCTAAAACTCAGTGCTGGATCTTGTAAAAGAATTTTTTTTTCAATTTCTAATTCATTTAATGTCTCTGATTGAAATTTTGTTAATGCCATAATTTCTATAAACATACCTGTTGTTGTATCAATTAATTTTGCATCAATTAAATTTTCATTATTTTTTAAACTATTTCTTTCAAAATACATTGGATTTATATCAAGATAATAACTTGATATACCTAATTCTGCTTTATTATCAAGATGAAATTCTTTATCTTCGAAAAAAGGTTCATTTGTAAAATCATAAATTAATGTATTATTTAAAATTTTTGCTAAATTATGTAATGATTGAATTGGTATTTGAAATTCTAGTTTATTTTCATAAGGTAATGTTAATCCATTCCAATACCATCCAACTAATGCATCATTATTCAACCATGTGGGTACATCAAATTGTTGACATAATCTAAACCAAACTCTAGCCAATTTATGTAATGTTGAAAGACGTAAAGATTTATTATTTTCTTTATAGATATTCAGATCAAAAAATCTCCAATCATAATCATCTGTTTTTTGTCCTTCTATAGCAGCATTACCAAAATATTTGATTTCATCATAATATTTATCACTCAATAATTTTTCAGCATGATTCTTTAAAAAAGTTATTTGAGTAATATCATCTTCATCAGAAGCTAATTTTATTTCATTTTGTAAATTTTTTAAAACTTTTGGTAAATACCAAGAAAATAAATCTTGATTAATATCAATTGGATCTCCCAGTTTTAATTTAATTTGTTCACCAATCACCATGGGTTGTTTAGTTTTATAAATTGGTAATTGTTTTGTTCTATATTTTTCTAAATCAATATTAGAAAGCTGCTCATTTAATTGTGTTAATTCATGATAAACAGATATCCCATTCAATAAGACATCTTTTTTCGATAAACCATATTTTTGAACTCTATCTTGGATAAATACATCTGAAAATTGTTGATATATTGTTTTTAAAGGATTTTGTAAATCTGCTAGGTTATTTTCTCCATTAGAAATTTTTTGTAAAGGTACTAATAAACCTTTATTTTTTTTCCTATTTAAAGCACCTAAAAACAACACATTTTGAGGCAGTGGGAAATCAAGTAAATTATAAATTCTTGCATGGAAATGTCTCCAATCAATATCACTCAAAGGTTGATCAATTTTCTTTAAAACCCTTATTGAAAGTCCATAATCATTATCAGAGGAAGGATATACAATATCTTTACAATAATCTCCAATAAAATTTGATGGCTGGTTTTTTGGTGATAAATCTTTAAATGCACCACAAGTACCTTTATTTAAAACAATTGGTTCAAAATATTTCGAATTGAAAAGTGTTGGAGATATGTTCATTAATAAATCCCAATTAAATGGTAATACAAAATCTTTTGGTAAAATGCTTGGATTTGGTACATCTGTAGATGTTAAATTCAAATTACTATTAATTAAATAAAGCCAAATTGCAGGTAATAATCTTTTATCAAATTTCTTCCATGATTTTGAATTTTTCAATGCTTCATCTTCTTCTATTTCCTTATATGACAGTACATCCAAAAAAGATCTTATCCTTAAATATTTCTCATTATTATAATAAATTTCATTTTTAACATTTATCTCTTTAATATAACTTTGAAATTCAATATTATTTAATGTTGGCTTTATTTCTAAATTTTGAGTAGAAAAAAAATAATATCCAGTTACAAAAATTATGAATAGTATTAAAAATCTTAAAATTCTTGAATATTTCTTCTTCATTATTAAAACATTTAGCATTGCTACATGGATATTGTAACAGCTATAATCGAAAAAGAAAAAAAATAAAAAAAAAAAAAAAAAGATCAGAAATCCAAACGAAAAATCCTACTAATATATGAAAATAATTATCAAATTTAGAAACTTCAAATATTTAATCTGTTATCCAGATATCAACCCGAAAATTTCAGTTTTATAGCTGGCTGGATCTAGAAAGGAAAAAAAATAACTAGTAATTAATATATAGTGGTAACTTTCCGGACGACTTTAACACTTTCTCGCTATTTTCATACAAGTACACTAAACGAAACTTGAATCAGTAAAGAAGGCGACTATTTCTTTCAATCAAAATTTTAGTTAAAAAATGATTTCATTAAAAAAATTATTTTCTGTAGCTGATTTCTCCAATTAAAATAAAAAAAAAAAAAGAAAAAAATAAAAAGAAATACTATACTTCAATTTGGTTCACCGCTAACTATTTAATAATCATTTTAAAGTGAAATTTTTTGTATATGCATGATGTATGCATGTGACATGTATATTTATGCATTAAAACAACGTAGTTTATAACTTTAAAAAAAAATTAATAAATGGATATTAAAGATTACTATGGCAACATATAGTTAACCCATAATAAAATGTTTATGTCCTCATCCTCCCCTTTTTTCCGTTGTCTTGTTTGATTTCATTTTTTAGAAATTCGTCAATAATCACAGTTGCGATAAGGAAGAAATCTTTATTGGCTTAGCTGCCAGTTGATTACTGATCCAAATAAGAGAGATAAAGTTTTTTAGTTCTCGAACATTGTAATTATTGTTTCAATTACAATTTTTTTTTATGTATGCTGTAAATGTTATGTGGTTAGGATATAGGTTGTAAAATATTTTCTAATGGATGGAAGGAATTTGTAAATTAAAGTAACTTTTTTTTTTTCTTTCTTTATTTCTTTTTCCGGTTAATAAACTTAACCGACATATTCTTAAGGTACCAAAAAAATGACCAATTCTTCTAGACTAGAGTGGTGGTTGTAGATCGTGATATCATATGGAGAATCTTGCAAAAAAAAAAAAAAAAAATTATCATTTTTCTTTTAGGAAGCGAAAGACATTGATTGCGCAACAAATTTTTCTTTTCTTTAACAAACAGTAAAGACCTATCTAATGCTAAATCTTTTTTTTTTTTTTTTTTTTGAGTTTTACGTTTCCAATCTGGATTATTCAACTGAATCAAAGAAAGTTTTGAATGTTTATTTTAGCAGCTTTAATAGTGGCTTAACTATTGTTAAACAAGTAAGTGAAAATTTTGAAGAATAGAATAGAATATTCCTGGTAGCAAATAGATCTTATACTGCAAAGAAATTTTTTTTTTTTTTTTTTATTTTTTTTTAACGATTTACAAGGTTAATTGGATTTACATTATACGTCCATCATTCAGCTTATTTCGTGACCCAAATCTTGTTTTATTATTTAAAAATATTAAAAATAAAATGTCTTTGTTGTGGTGGTGTAGTACGTACCGTCACCACTGCCAAGTAGAAAGCAAAAAAGAAAGGAGCCGCATATTACCTTCACATATGCAGATCATTTAGCTTTATTTAAACATTGCAGTAATTACGACCAATTCTAGTGTTATCAGTTGCTTACTTATTCCACGTTTTTTATTTTTAATTCTATTTCATTTGGTTCCAGATTTCTTGTATTGTATATTTAACAGAGTAATATTTACAAAACTAATAGTAATATATGTATGTCTGTATATAGTTTTCATTATAAAATAGCTGCATCATGAATACATTTAATATTTGCCGGAGTTATTCTACAACAACCACCGATAATTTTAGCACCATTCAGGACCCATTGTTTGGTTAAATATCTTAAAATTTCATTATAATCATTTTTATCTTCAATTTTTGCTTCTTTCACGAAATCATCTAATAATGGATCTTTGGAATGATCTCTTCCAGATTTATTATAAACTTCTCCACTATTTGGATAAACAATAATAGGTAGATGCAATTTATTGTTAAATTTATTGAGGTATTCGACTGTCTTATGTGAAAATAATAATGGACTACAATTTGTTCCAATTGCAATTATATGTTCTTTTTCTGATTGAGTTACTTTATCTGATGATAAATAATTTAAAATCTCATCAATTTTAGTACCATCAGCTAAAGTATTATAATTTTTAAAACTTAAAGACAAAGAATAATATTTATCTTTTAATTTCAAATCTTTAACCAATTTATCAAATAATTGAACAATAGCTTTAATTTCTTCAAAATTGGGTATAGTTTCAAAAGCAATAAAGTTTATCTCATCGGATAATAACAAAATTTTCAATCTAAGATAATGGAAATCTTTCAAGATTTCAATACTAACATTTTTATAATCTCCTGTATATTCCGATCTATCTGCTTTATAAGCTCCATATGGTCCACAAGAACCTGCAATTAAAGGCTTAATTCTTCTATTATTTTCAAATAATTTTGGATTTTCTTTTATAAATTCTTCTCTAGCTTCAAAAGAAATTTTATTGCTTTTACTAAAAACATCAATACAATCATTTTCTGTCATTATATTCAAGTGTTTCCCATGCTCCAATAAACCAATGGCTGATGTTTGATAACTACAAGTTATAATAATATCTGCACCATTTTTCATGAAATCTTTCTGAATTTCTTTTATAATATCTGGGTGGTTAATTATAGCAATAGTTGACCATAAAGGATCATTCAAATCATCATCGTAACCTCTATCTTCAATTTCTGATCCTAAACCTCCATCCAAAATTAATGGTTTAGTGGAACTTGATAAAATTTCTTTAATTGTTAATGTCATATCTAATTAGTACGGTTATATTAAATAATTATTAAAGTTTTCACAATTTTAATCATACAAATACAAATATACAACTGAAAAGTAAGATGAATAAAAAACCCAAGACAATATCACCAATATAATTAACTCTTTATATTAATCATGATAGATAAATCATCAATCAATCACCTTGTGGTTCCTATATCACCTCATAATTGCCGCCCCTCTTGCCCCTTTAAGGAATTTGTGGGGAGATATAAATGTACAACAAGAAGGTTTCAGCAGAGCAATGTGGTTACAGAAAATATATACGTTTTAAATCAATGTTTTAAATCAATGTTTTCAATTACTTTTCTATTAATTTTAATGTTCTACAAACTTTCTCATATTGTTGTATCATACAATCTAACTAATCTTTCACCACCACCATCTTCGAAAGCATAACCTTTAAATTTCTTCAATCTTTTTATTTGTCTCATTCTTCTAATCTTTTTATGGAATGAAATTAATCTTGGATTATGATCGTTAATGTTATATTTTTGAACTTCTTGAACAAAATGATAACTTTCTGGAGAATACATTCTTTTATAGTACTTCCACAGAAAGTCTCTTACGAGACAAAGTAAAGGTAATATAAAAGTCATAGCCCAAAAAGTCAATGAACCAAATACATGTGGTAATACTCCTCTATATTCAGGAGAAACATTAACATTTGGTGCCACACTTGCGTACACCGGGAAAAAAATCAACCAGAATAAGAAAGAACCAGGGATTGCAATTAACGTGAATTTTGTCCAAAGATTTGAAACTAATGCAGCTTTGCCTAATGCAGTTAAAGTACAAGAAGTGAAAACAGCAGTACCCCAAGTCCAATGGTCCGCAATTAAACCATTCGGTAAAACATTACCATATCTGTACACAAACATAGATCCAACAAATAATATACCGCTATGATAAAATCCATTTATAATCCATGTCCAAAAAATATTGGTGTTAAAAAAAACAGACTGTTGACCAAGTCTATATAACTGAGGATATCTTTCCAAGAATCTTGCAGAAATAAATTGATCAAACACACCCAAGACAAATGGTGGCAGTACAGTAAAGAAAACATTATAAAAAGTTAATGTCCAACTCTCTATTATTGATTCACCACTAAAGCAGTTTGCAAACACATACCAAAATTGAGTCATATACAAGGCAATATTCTTGTAAAATGAATACAATATAGCTTGTGAAATTCTTTGGTATGACCATGAACCATGAACTAACAACAATTTTTTCAAAAACTTGAATTGTCCAATTGCAAAATCAGCGCTTCTTGCAGCTTGCATTCCCTCCTTACCACTAATACCTACACCAACATGAGCTGCCTGAATCATACTGACATCATTTGCCCCATCTCCAACGGCTAATAACAACGATGATGTTTTTCTTTTAACTAATTTAACAACTAACGCTTTTTGTAAAGGTGAAACTCTGCAACAAATAACAGATTTACATAACATACCAATTTGAAGTAAATAATCCTCTAAGTCACTTTCTAGAGCAAAACCTAATGATTTACCATCAATAATTAAGGCTAATGAATTAATTTCTTCATCCGTCAATTGTGTTGAATGAAGTGCATCTAATTTCGAAAGTAAATTATCACGAGTTTCTTCCTTAGTATCTTCGTTTATTATGAGTAAATTCATATCTTCACTTAATAATTTACAACTCATACCAATATTAATAGCTGTCTCCTGCTTATCACCCGTAAGAATCCAAATCTTAATTCCAGCATCTTGAAGTGTGTGAATAGTATCAGGAACATCTTCTTGTAATTTATCTTCAATTGCTGTTGCACCTAATAAAAATAAATCTTTTTCAATTAATTCTGCAACCTTATCTACTTCCTCAGCCCTATTAATTAAAGTAACCGAAGCTTTAGTATACCTTTTTAACCATTCTTGATATTCTTCTTCAGGAACAATTCTAGTCGCAATACATAATGTACGAAGACCTTCAGCAGCAAAAGTTTCCAAGTGCAGGAGAGTGGCATCAACAAACGGATTATCATCATGAAGCCTTTCTAAAATAACAGTATCAGCACCTTTGGTATATAATCTAATACTACCATCCGGACATCTGAAAAGTGCAGACATTCTTTTTCTTGTAGAGTTAAATTCACAAATATTTAATAATTCATAAGATAAACTTTGACCATTTCTTAATTCGATGGTAATAGTGGATGGAGTTCTAGACTTAAATTTATAGCCTAAAACTCTTGCACCATCAACCAAAGCACCTTCATCTGGAGATGCTGCCTGGTATTTAATAGTTCCATTTGGTTTAACTTCTGGAATAACAGTATGACAAGCTGCCAATAAAGTTAAAAATTCATCAATAATTGGTCCTTGTTCTTCAGAATCATTATCTAAAGTGTCAAAAAGGTCTTCAAAAGAGTGATAACCAGTTTCAATTCCATCAGTACCAACTGTAAACTTTTCATCTTCAGGAATTTTTTCAATATAGCACTTCCCACCAATGGTACAAGTTTTGAATTCCATAACATTTCTAGTAAGAGTACCTGTCTTATCACTGAAAATATATTGAATTTGACCTAATTCTTCAATAATACTTGAAGTTCTCACTGTTGTTGGTGTATCTGTTTCTTCACAGTATAAATCTAAATCTGAAGAAATCATGAAGCCTTGGTAAACTTTTATTATTTCAACCGTGACAAATAATGAAATTGGAACTAAATTAGAAAATAAAATCCAATAAGTTAAAAGATCTTGAAAGAAAAGTGCAAATTTATTTTTACCTTCAAGATATAAATAACTTAAATGTTTTTGATCAAAAGTAATTTTAAGAACGTTTCCTAAAGATGAAATAAATGATAGTATAACTAAGATTCCAAATAAGAAAAGAATTTGTAGATTAATAATTCTTTCAACTGCTGTTTTTTTAATTGGAGCAGCTGTTGCATTTCTCATTAATTTTGTTTCATGTCCTGTGAAAATGACTATACCATTAATGAACCCTGTATTTCTTAAAGTTGCACCTCTTAAAACCATTTGTTCAGGGTTTAAAGGAATTTCATTTCCATTTAAAATCAATGTTCCTTCATAACCATAAAGAGAAGAATTTGGTTGTTCACTTAAAATTTTCCCATGTAATTCATTTTTTAATTGAAAAGGTTCAATAATTTTAGAAGTTTCTGATCTTGCTTGTTTTATTTTCAAATTTGTTTCACCATCCAAATTTGAAGTTTCTATATAACATAAACCTTCAGGTTCAGATGTTGATAATATAATTAAATCTGCAGGTATTGGTTCTTCAATTTTGACACGAACAATGTCACCAACTTTAACATTTATCCATTTTGTTAAATGGAAATCTCCATTACGTAAAACTTCAACTTTTGAGTTATAATTCAATTCATTATCAGCGGTTAATCTTTTAAAATCTTCCAAGATTTCTTTAAGTGCTGAAACTAATAATACAACTGCCAAAGTACCTATTGTAGTATATCTATTTGTTGGTGTAACGTTTGGTACTTGTTGTATAATTGATGTGAATAAGAAAAATAAATTTGCATATTTTGAAAATTGTTCAAATAAAAATTTGGGAAGAAATGTTGCTAAATTATATTTTGTTGTACTTATATGATTATCGATATATTTGAAAGCATTATTTGATATTTGATCATTTATATGTATAATTCTTGGTTTTGAAGAATCATTTGTTATTGAAGAATGATTTTTATGAAATAATCGACTAAATATCTTTCTTATATCAAAATTATTTTTAATATCTTCACTTAATTCGGGATCTGGTGGAGCTCTACCATCTTTCACTATATAATCCGAATTCAAAGACAGTATATCATCATCTTCATCATTGATAATTGGTCTATTGATGCCACTGTTGCTGATAGCGCCATTGGCGCTATAGCCGCCGTCATAGGCGGTTGCAGCGGCGCCACCACTACCACCATTATTGGAATTATACTCATACTTATCACCAAATGGATTCAAATCATTAAGCGGTATACTTGACCCATCCACTTTATTATTCCCACCATCAACCAAATCACTATCCAAAAAACTATCTTCAAATGGATTCAAATAAGCGCTATTATTAGATTGATCTTGAAAATGATGAGACTTACTTGTTTTACCTTCAATCTTATTAGACCCAAATTCATCTTCCTCATTATCCGAATTTAAAAGATCAATATCAAATAACGTATTGGAATTAGCATTCAAAGGCCGCTTAGACATATTCCTGATTCCAAATTCCTGATCCTGATTCAATTCAATTCGATTGATATTAATTAATATTCATTTGTTATATCTTGTTCATTACTTGTTAACTTCAATTTTATCGCACGGTCCCGCCAACTCATCATCATCTTCCCGCACACGAAAATTTCTGAAAAAAAAAAAAAAAAAAAAAAAAAAAAAAAATAAAAATAATA
>KV454012.1:1414473-1444534 GCA_001661245.1 Pachysolen tannophilus NRRL Y-2460
AAGTTTTAAAAATTTTTTTTTTTTCTTTTTTTTTTCTTTTTCTCTGATAAGCGAAGCGGTACTTAACTTTGGGGATAATAATTAGTTCCCTAAAATTACCTTTAAGAAAACCAAAAAAAAGTTGTCATTCTTTTTTTTTTTTGTTTTCTCTCTTCTCTCTAAAGAGGTTTTAAAATCAAGTGTTTGGTATTGGTATCTAGACTTGAAATAATCTTTTTTTAATTATGATTAGGATGTTCTCCGAGGGAATCTAATTACAGACATGCCAATAAACGGCTTTTCCCAGCGGGTGTGAATGTGATTTTTTAGTGTGTATGCACGATTTGTAGCCCGGAATAAGGCCATCGGTTCCGCGCATAGATATGCGTATTTTCAAACACTTTTACAGGAAATCAAGAACGAAGTAAACAAGTCTTACATGAAAGTATAAGGGAGGTGGTGGTGAGTAGTTGATGCGTATTTTTCATTTTCTATATTTTAAATTTTAAATTTTGAATTTCAAATTTTAATTTTTTAACAGTCATAATAAACTGTTTCATTACTTTTAACATGAGATAGGACCCTTGCAAAATTATTATTATTATTAACATTGTCCTCTATATTTTCAGTTGAATTTGAATGGTTTGGATCAATGGCAATTTCAGAAAAACTATCATTTATTCTGTAATCAACCAATAGTTTAAGACTTGTATTTGTAAAATTTCTTGATAAATCACTTTTAACAATGCTTTCATCATCGTATTCATCAACAATATCATCTGCAGTTGTATCATGCGTGATATCTTGTAATTCTTGTTGTGATAATTCATATTTTAAAATTTTCATAAATGTTCCATTTTTAGTTAATTCAAACCAACACCAACTTAATTTTGAATTTAATAATTTTGCAGAATAAATTAAATTTTCTTTAGTTTTATAATTGAAAGGTGTTAAATTTTGAAAATTTTGACATAATTTAACTAAATCTCTTAATGCATTTTTTGAATTTTTAAAATTTTTACCAAGTTTTAATAATCTATCAGACAGTGATGAATTACAAATTAATGACATTTCATTTAAATGATTATTAATATCCATCAACTGTGGTGGTTTATTTAAAATCGAACCACTCAACAGAGAAAGATAATTAATGTTTAATATCCATGAACGTGAATCATTTCCATTTGGAACAGAATAAACTCCTTTGGAGTTTTTACCAAATATAATAAATTTATTTAAATCCAATTTATTCTTATGATTTCCTCCTGTATGAGAATCAGAATCTTTGTAATAATTATCAAATTCATTTTGTTTTATTCTTGTTGCAAATAAATTACATGAATTATTATATAACATCATATTTGGTTCGTTATCAAATACAATATTATTATTTTGTGATTCTTCCAATATAATAATTTCATGATTATTTGTTTCTAAAAAGGGTTTCGAAATTTTGAAAAAATTAATATCTTTATAAAAAATTAAACCAAAAGATGTTAAAATAACAAAATAACGTTTCCAAAATTTTTTAGTACTAGTTAATTTCTTAGATTCTTCTTTATACATTATCCCCATTTTGAAAACTCTTGTGATATACATCAAATCATCATTATCATTTTGATCTAAACCTAATTTATCATGATTATTTGGAAGTAAGGCTATCTTCTTATTTTGATTTGTTAAAAATGAAATTTTAGATTTCGATAATTTTAACAATATCTTTGGTTCTGAAGATAACAAATTATTTTTCAAATTTTGGAAAATATCAACATCAATTTCATCAGTATTTTTCCAAAAATTATCAAAGTACTCGTCATCAAATTTCCGGATTTGTTGTTCATCAGATATTTTAACATTTGTTATATCTTCTCTCGCATTTAAATAAGGGTTATCCAATTGAAAAAATTGTCCAAGTGCCAATTCTTTCTTATTTTTAGAATCTAATACATATTCATAAACACTTTCACGATCAATAGATATTGGCAAAGAAAAAAAACTGCTTGCTCTTCTTCTACTAGTCGAAGTCATACTAGAATTGCTGAGATTAGATCTAATGATCGACCTGGTTATTTCTTCTTCATTTTTGTTGACATTAGTATTTGTAAATTTGTGATTAGAATCTTTCATTAAGCTATCTTTTTGTGACTTTGATAAATTCTTGTCATTTTTCAAAAGTTCTAAACCTTTATTATTATTCGATCTTAACAATAAATTTAACAAGTTTTCTTCAAATCTTTTAAATGGAGTATATGTAATATTATCATAATAATATTCCAAAATTTCCTTTGATATCAAGTTTTTCATTAGTAATTCATTGCTATCCTCCAATTTTGAAAATTCTTCATGATCCTTATAATGATTTTCCAAATTGTCAATAATGATCTTAACAAAATCAAATTTAGACATTTTTTTCTTATTATTTGGATTAAAATAATCGGTATGTAAAACCAATAAAGAAAACGTTAATATGTAACAAAGTTCCACACTATAAACAATTTCTTGGTTTTGGATATAAAAATGGTTTGCAAATTCTCGTATAACACGATCAATTTGTTGAGTTTCCTTAGGTAATTCATTTAGAATCAAAAATTTCCTTAAAGACAAATCAATCACTTCATTTTTAAAATCATAGTAGTTGAAATAATAATCCAAAGCTGATTTATTGAATTCCGAGTCTTTGGTAGTTATTAGCTGAATTATTTTTTGAATTTTATTATTGATCACTAAACGGTTGATATAAGTTTCAGGTGTCTCATTTTCTAAAGGAAATTGTGAGGTTAAAAAACTAAGAGAATTATTTGAACCAGATGAAGGTGTTATAGGTAATGAAGCCGTTGCAGAAGTCAGCATGTTAGGACTTGGAAATGTAAAATCATCTACCAAAACATCTTCTTGAATAAACCCATGATCACTACTTGGTGTTGGGAGATTAGGATCTGGAGAGAAAGTATGACTGTTTTCCATATCCAAAAATGAACTTGCTCTCCTCAATCTGATAAAAGTTGTTATAGCGTTTAATACACCTGAATTAGTTGTGGTAGTCGCCCTCAGACTATTTGAAGAATAATTACTTCCAAAACCAGGAAATAAATTGCCCGTTGCAGTTGTTTCAGAAGACGAAGGATTTTCATTGTTTAATCTCAATGGTGATCTTTCATTACCATCCTGGGATATGAATTTGTTCTTCACGCTTCCACTATTACTTTTGTTGGTGTGATCCAAAGCACTAACAGTTCTGCTTCTTTGCCTTGAAACCAACTTACTTGGGGTATTTGCATTACTGCTAACTGTGGAGGTTGTTGGTGAGTTTGGAGATTGTTTGGATCCTGGACGAGACAAAAATGTGGCAGTGGTGGCTTTCTCTGCTTTTGTTGGTGCCTTAGTAGTTGGTTTTGAAAGCGTCGAAGAATAGACTGACGAGTCCGAGGATGTATCCTCATCTTTTTCAGTATCGTATTTGACAGATTGAAAAGATACTGATCTATGATACGGTATTCTTGAGGTTGTTGGAACTAATTTCGTTAGATCCTTTCCAGCAGTTGTATCAACTGCAACCTGTTTATGTTTATCTGAAGCTTGTAGTGCTCCGTTTGTATTTGGTGGTGAAATCGTTGGGCTTTTCATGGAAGTGGATGGAATTTTCTGGAAACCAGATGCAAGGGTATCGGGAGAAACTGATAAATTGAACGATCCTTCTGGGGAACTGATTACTGGTAATGAACCGGAAATGTCTATATCTTCCTTCATTTCACTATTTACACGCCTTGAGAATGTTCTTTGTATTTTAGCTAATGGATTGAACAACGATAATGATGAGGTAGAAGAATTTTTCTTATGTAGGGTGGTACGATTATTGATAACAGTAGTCTTTGATTCCTTGTCTATCTTGGTTCCTGTTCCTAAATTTGGAGAGCTTACTTCACTATCAGGTGAATCCAAATCGGTAATTGACTTATTTTCCTTATTTTCCTTATTTTTCTTTTTCAAATCCAATAATGACTTTACCCTTTTACCATTTTTCAGTCCAGAAAGTTTCAAAGGTGCTTCAGATTTAAATGTCACATGTGAATTTGAACTATTTCCTTCTGCAGCAACACCACCAAGCAAAGATGAAAATTCAGAAACAGTGGGGGAACCCAAGCTATTAGCAGTGGATCTAGAAGGTATAGGATTGCTTGATCGTGAAATGGAGATATGAAAATTAGTGGTTCCATTACCAGTACCAGTACCATTACCAGTACTTGCATTACTACCAATATTACTACCAGCGTCAACGAGAACCTCACCAGAACTTATTGGGTCAGTCCCACTATTGCTCCTTATCAAGTGATTTGAAGTTAAAGAGGATGATTTTTTATGATTACCATAAAACTTTGAAGGTAGAAACTTGAATGAATTTCTGCGGGTATCATTTAAATTATTATTCGTATTATTATGTACCGGAGGTCTTTGTTCATCTTTGTTCCCACTATTCATAATGCTGAAAAATCTGAAATAATGCCTATTAATGATATAATATACAGTATATAACTAGAAGAACAGCCGTGACTTATTCATTTACAGCAATTTGACTGATTCCAGTAATATTCAATTCTTCATCTGGCAGTCCTGCTTTACAACAAATACATTTATCATGTAGAAACTTCTTTATTAACTAGAAATTTAACCCGACAAAAAGCGACGCCAAGGTAGTGCTAAATATTGCTAAGTTTCCTATTCAGGAATTATAGCTTAAAAAAATACACACTGCACCATTCACACCACTCACACCATTTATACAACCTGCACCACTTACACCACTTGCACCATCAAAATAACACACTACACCACACACTACACCACTGATAAAATACTTTTTTTTTTTTTCTAACACTTATATTTATAGCTTTTACAACCACCATCATCACCACCATTACTACTATGACTACGGCTATTACTGCTACTGCAACCACCAGTGGCAAATGTAAATTCGAAACAAAAGTTTTGCATCAAATTTTTTCTCCCCCCCATTGATCTATTTTTTTTTTTTTCTTTTTTGGGCCTAATTTACTTTATTGTGATAAATAATAAATACATACATGAATTAAATTTAGTTAATCATAATTTATATACTGAAAAAATTCTAATTATTTTAACTGTTTGACAAGAAGAAAATCTCTTTTTTTCCCTTTTGATTTCAAAATCCAATACCTGCACCATTCCTAGTTACATTAGTTTGTTTTTTCTTTTCATAAAACAAATCTGTTCTTGCAGTACCTATATTGATAATTCTAGGACATCCATCTCTATCCTTCTCCAATTTACAACATTCCTTACAATAATAAGCATCGCTTATACCTTTATTCCCACATATTATACATTTCCCGCTATTTTTACCAAATGAACATTCATCACAAATTCTTACTTTCGATGCAGGATTAACATATGAATCACAAACGGGACATTTGCCATCACATTTTATACATAGTTTCCCCACGGTAGTACCAGGTTGCTTATAGCACATCACTAAATCAAGTTGGTGGCGGGACATCTCTGATCTATTCTTTCTCTATCCCTTTCCTTATCCTCAATTCCTAAGTTCTCTTTTAACAATAATTTATATATAAATATTCTTTATGATATAAAAATTTTTTTTCTTTTTTTTTTTTTTTTGCTTGTATTTTAGATGATGATTAGATAAAGTGTATTAAAATAATTAGGAATTATTTTAAAAAATGCTCAAAAATACTTATTAAGCACGTATCAAGAAATAGTAGAATAAAATGGAAGAACGAGAAGAGGCCAGTGAGCTACAGAAAGACGTTATTACCAATGGAGATGTAGTTCCTGGTGTTGAAACGATAGATCACCGGCTTGAAATTGTTAACGATTGGGAGGTTGAAATACCAATACTGGCAAAAGAAGAAATAATCGAAGAAAATACAGAAGAAGAGGACTTGTGTTCTATTTGTTTGGATGCTTTACCGAGTTCACTAGAGACGTTGGTTAGAACGACTAGAAATTCGCAAGTAACAGCTGCTGTTAGACCTTGTGGTCATATTTATCATGATTTTTGTATTAGATCATGGTCAGAAAGAGCAAATAGTTGTCCTAAATGTAGAACAAAATTTAACAAGATTGAATTACTCTCACAAAATAAAGTTATTGATACTATAAAGGTTAAGGATAAAAAATTACCCATTGAAGTGGATACAGATGATGGATGGTTACCAGAAGAAGAACAAGGTTATTACTATGAAGGTTATGATGAAGATTATGATCCAGATTATTATCCAAGAAATAGAATTGATTCATCAGCAGTGGTTCATTCTATATGTATATTATGCGATGAACGATCTTCTCCTTTGACTGGATTAGCTGTTTGTAATAGTTGTTCAGGGAGTTATCATCCCAATTGTCTTGGAGGATTAACTGGCTTAGAAAATTGGAATTGTCCTATGTGTGATTCATTACAGTTAAATGAAAGTATTATACGTCCTCAAAGTGATGCTGGTTTTTTGACAAGGAGAGGTCAGAGGAGTAGTATTTTCCAAACAACTTCAAATTCGTTTATATCGAATTTGAGAAGAGAAATAAGGACAAGTAGAAGAACTGTACTAGGATTACCTATTAATGTTTCACCACAACGTACTAGAAGAAGTCCAAGAGTTAGAAGAAGGACAAGAACTAACAATAACAACATCAACAGTAATAATAATAGTGTCAATACAAGATATAGAAACACGGATGGAACAATTGATGGTGTGGTAGGCGGAATGTTTCCACCATTAAGTCCCGTATCAGTTGCTCCACCTGTAGAAGAACCAAAAGTTACAAGAGAAGAAGCAGATGCTTGGAAATTATATGATTTAGCCAAGAAGAAAAAAGAAAATGAAGATGAATTAGAGTTAGTTGCTGAGTGTTCGACCTCTAAGAAGAGGAAATCTCCTGCACCAAGTAGAACTTTGACACCCATAGAAAGTGGAAGCAACACTAATTCGAGACTTGAATCAATATCTAAAGTAGAGAAAAAAATTAAGAGACCAGTACGAAGAAAACATAATGATGATATACTGAAATGTAATTCCAAAGAGAGTGCATATTCCAAAATTGCTGAAACAGAGGCAGATTCAACATTTAAATCATTATTATCTAATATTCGAAGAAGTTCAACTAGTAGCACAGATAGAACTGTGTCAACAAGTTTTCAATCAGTGAATAAACCATTATTCGATAATAACAATATCAACAAAACTATTTTACCAATTTCTCCCACCTCTCTTTCAGCATCTCCAGAATTAAGTCCACATAATAACAATAAGAATAGTAATAATAATAATAATAATAATAATAATAATAATAATACAAGTGATGACGAGCTAGAAGTTGTTGATGATAAAGGAACACCCATAAAGGATCGTATTGTTAGTAAGATGTTAGTTGACAATAGCTTTAAGATGACAAAACTTACTGTGGATGCATTAGAGAGACATAATATTGAAACTTTGCCTACACTTTCAACTACATCGACAATAGAAGATATTCCAGGCCATAAATCAGAAAAGATGAAAAGAGAAAATTCTGGTTTGTCACTTGAACAAAAACAATTTGTTCAAAAAATCATTGTGAGATCTAAATTAAAACCTTTTTTCCAAAAGGGTAAGATAAATTCATCACAGTACACAAGTATAAATAAAAATGTTTCGAGATATCTATACAAGATAATAAACGATAACGAAGATACACAAAAGGGTGACTCAATTTTCCTAAATAAAGTGAATCATTTAGTTGAACTAAGAGAAAGATATGACGTTGAAGATTTTGATGAATTTATAAAAAAATTCCATTACAATGACAAAAATGATTACGGATTCAAAAAATATGAAGATATTGTGGAAAAATTAGTAAGAGAAGAAATCAAATCTTTAAGCAAGCAAGAATAGTTCAATCTCCATCCCCATCTCCATCATTACTAATAAACTAATATTTGAAATGTTTTTTTATTCTATGATATAAAAGTAATCAAGTATCTAGAGTTCGGATATCGGATCCCGGATCAAGGATCTCGGCAGCAACTAACTGGTTTTTTTTCCCCTTTCCGAACTCCTTATAAAAATTTCATTTCTTGCTTCCATCCTGCCCAAAATGGGCGGGGAAAGACGTGTAGAAGCTCAAAGGGATTCACCGCTGAAAGCCGCTCTTCGGCTAAGAGAAATTCTTTGGAAAAAAAATTTAAAAGAAAAAAAATTTTTACCTTTATGCATAACTACTAAGGTAAACACATTTATATTGACGGTATATATAATATAAGTGTAGTCAGCCGTAAGGAATTAGTAATCCTTTTAATGGTATATATAAGTTATTAAGTTCTTCAGCTTAAATACTCTGCTTCTTTTTCTGTTAATCATTTTTGTTATAGATTGTGTAAGGGGAGAAGGAAAAGGAAAGGTATAATAATAATAATAATAATAATAATAATAATATTGTGTATTAAGAAATGAGTGAGATTTCTAGTACTAGTTCGCGGACTTCTTCGTCATCGAAACTGGTATCTACCAGTAATGTTGCAGGTTCTGAGACTGATCGGGAAAATAATGAAGAGAAATTGGACAGAAGGTCGTCATCATCTTCATCTATTTCTAGGGTTTCTTTGAAAGATGTTGATGATCCTGAAGCATTTTGTCCAGGTTCAAAGGTAAGAGATGAAGATACATCTGCACTGGGTGAATCTCTTTATGATGCTAATAGAACTGTTTCAAGGATATTGACGAATGCAGAAGAAATTGAACTGAATACTGTTAAATGTCAAAATGAAGAATTACCATTTGGTATGGGATTTAATAAACCGTTTCCTCCTGAATTACCTGATAAGAAATTATACTCAGTTACATTTGATGGACCTAATGATCCTTTACACCCTCATAATTGGGCTTGGAGTAAAAAAATTACATTTTTTTTCCTCTTAGTTATGTATACTTTTTCACTTGCATTCTCTTCAGCAGCATATTCTCCTGCTGTAGATGTCTTGGCTGAAAAATATCATGTTAATGAAGTTGTTACTACATTAGGTGTTAGTTTATACGTGTTGGGATTTGCTAGTGGTCCTGTCATTTATGCTCCATTATCAGAATTATATGGAAGGAAACCAATTTTAATTATTTCTTCATTTTTATTTACAGTTTTCCAATTTGCCGTTGCTACAGCTGAAAATTTACAAACAATATTGATTTGTAGATTTTTTGGTTCATTTACAGGATCTTCTGCATTGGTAGTAGTTCCAGCTGCATTTGCAGATATGTTCCCAAATAAATATCGTGGTAATGCAATTAATTGTTTTGCTATGGTGGTATTTGTAGGTCCATTGATTGCACCTATTGTTGGTACTTTTATTACAGAAAGTTATTTAGGTTGGAGATGGACTTCTTATATTACTGGTATCATGGGAGGTTTTGCTTCTTTATGTATATGTTTATTCTTTGAAGAAACTCATCATCCAATAATATTAGTTAATAAGGCAAGATATTTAAGAAGAAGAACAGGTAATTGGGGAATATATGCTCCTCAAGAAGAAGCAACTTTAACTTTTAGAGAAATTCTTGAAAATAATATTTCTAGACCAGTTAAACTTTTATTTACAGAACCAATTATTTTTTTGTTAAGTATTTATAATGCTTTCATTTATGGAATATTATACTTATTTTTAACTGCATACCCACTTGTGTTTTATGATGGTTATAAGATGAAAGCAGGTGTTTCCGAATTGCCATATTTGGGTTTAGTTATTGGAATGTTAATTGGTGGGTTATATTGTATGTACGTTGAAAAAAGTTGTAACGAAAAAATGAAAGCTAATAATAATAAACCTGTTCCAGAAGCCAGATTACCTCCAATCATGGTTGGAGGTATTGCATTTCCAATTGGTTTATTCTGGTTCACATGGTCAGGTAACTATCATGAGTCAGTACATTGGATGGTTCCAACTGCTTCTGGTCTCTTTTCCGGATTTGGGTTGTTAACAATTTTCATTCCTTCATTGAATTATATTGTTGATTCTTATTTAATTTTAGCAGCTTCTGCTTTGGCTGCAAATACTTTAGTTAGATCAGCTTTTGCAACTGCATTCCCTCTTTTCGCAAAATTCATGTTTGTCGGAATGGGTACTAATTGGGCAGGTTTGTTGATTGGTTTAGTCGGTGTTGCATTAGCTCCAGTTCCATTTGCATTCTATATATATGGTAAAAGAATAAGAGAAAAGTCTAAATATGCTTTTGTTTTATGAATTTCCATTTTTTTTTTTTTTAAATCATTTTAAATAATTTCTTTTATAATCGCTTAATACAATTTACTTTTTAATAATATTCTTTATTAACTATAGTAAGGAAATGAAAGATAGAAAAGTTGAAAAAAAAAAAAAAAATAGTATTATTAAATTTATTTATATCCAAAATATCCAATTTGTATTATACTGTTTGCTATATCTTTATATCTATCTATTTTTTGTCAAATATCTTGTTTCCAAGTTTATAAACTTGTTTCACGTTTCCATTTATATCTAAAATTGTTAAATCTGCATCACATCCAGGGTTGAGGTACCCTTTCTTTTTTTCTAGACCTAAAGCACTAGAAGGGTGATTTGTTACACATTTGACTGCTGTGGCTAAATCCAATGAAGACCATTGCATCAAATTTCTTAAACATTGAGGTAAATCTGTAGCTGAACCTGCAATAGTGTCTGTTCCCTTCATATGTAAATAATTGTCAGTTTTCTCTATAAACCTACCTTCCCATTGATAGATTCCATTTGGTAAGCCTATGAGCATCATTGCATCTGTTACCAATATACACTTGTCTTTTGAAGTTTGGTATGCAAAATTTACTGCAGCAGGATGAACATGTATACCATCAGCAACAATTCCAAAAAATGGATTTTGCAAACCGTTTGAATCAGCTGTGGATGGCATACCAACTAGTCCTACTACGCCAGGTTCCCTATGATGAGGTTGAGGCATAGCATTATACAAATGTGTTATCATTGTAGCACCTCTCTTCAATGCATCTTTAGCTTCTTCATACGTTGCCATTGTATGACCAATTGAATAAGTTACACCTCTTTTAGTCAATTCCGGTATACATTCCATGATACCTTCAACTTCTGGAGCTGCAGTCACTATAGATATATTATCAAATGCAGCTTCACCTCCATATACTTCAATCATTGTATCAAAACCATCTTTAGCAGTTCTAATGGCCGTGGGAATATGACAACCTTTCTTTTGAGGTGAAAGAAAAGGTCCCTCAATATGAGCACCTAAACTATCTGTTGTAGTTGAATTTCTTGATTTCTTCAAGATTGGTAAGGCAACTTTGTAAATTTCAGGGAAAGTTGATGGTAAAGTTGGACATATACTGGTAACACCAGTTTGAATCATTTCTTTCATCATCTTCCCATAATTCTTACTATACTCTTTTGAATCCTGAGAACAGGAAAAATCAAACCCAAAGGCACCATTGATCTGAATGTCAATAAAACCAGGTGCAACAATTAAATTTTGTAAATCAACCGTATCATAAAAAATTTCATCTTCTAAACTAGGTGCAGAAACAATAATACCTTCTTCTACATTGACCCATAATTCACTATTAGATATCAATTTTCCCTTATCGCATAACGAACAATTGATAAACTTTAATAATTTTTTAACAGTCATTTTCAAATCAAGGCAAACAACTGAGTTACAAATTCGAAATAAAGAATTCTCTTTTCATCTACAATTATATATATATATATATATATATAAATATATATTCGTAGATACTGGCTAACGGTATGCATGTGCCGGTCGGTTGGTTGTATTAAAAAATGCAACCCAAAAAAGAGTATTAAATATTTCAATGTTACATTTTGGGTGATGTTACATTTCGGTAAGTACTTTGAATGGCACTTCCCATGGCACTTTCTATGATATTTCCGATAGCAGGTCATAATCTATCTTTACTTATCTCATTATAAAGAGAAATCACACTATATAAAGAATAGAAAGTTGTATTAATATTATTTATTAAGAAGTTTGCAGCTTGTTTTTTCTGTTTTTTTTTTTACCAGAAAATACTGTGATATCGTGAGATAGTAGGTGATGTTATAGATCAAGTCATCTATCAATCTCTATACGGATATCAAGCTTCCTTTTTGTCAAACTTTAATATAGAAGAGTGTTAGATATATAACGATTTTTTGATTTTGTTTTTTCTTTTTGGATTTAGTATTCACATTTTATAAATATTTTACAACATATAACAGATTTTTAAGTTAGCAAAGAAATATGTCGGGTTCTGGGCTAGATTTAAATGGTTGGGAAGATTGTTTGAAAGGGTTGAATCAAGTTTCAAATGCATTAGTATCACCTGCCAGTCTTACTGTATCAGCAAACTCTGATGATTTATCCGATTCGAATGCGATATCAAGATCTTCAACTAATATTTCATTGAATTTAACTGAAGCAGAATTAGAATTACAAGATTTGAAAATTGGTTTAATACAACAAAATTTTGATGATATAACTAAAGAATTTGAAGAATGTTTAATAGATGCTATTTATGAATCTAAAAATTCAATGATACCGTCATGTAATATGATTCCTAAAGGTCATGAAGTTGGTAGGTATTTGATTATTGATATTGGAGGTTCTACATTAAGAATTGCCATTGTTGATTTAACAGGTGATAAATCTACAAGTAAGTCACTTATAGAAGAATCTTGGAAAATATTACAAAAAGGAAAAATTATTGATGCTTTTTTCTTTGAAAATATTCTGCAAAAAGCAAAAATAATTTTAGAAAAATCCAATTTTTTCAATAATCATGAGAAAATAAATGTTGGTATTACATGGAGTTTCCCAATAGTTCAAAAATCACCAAGTTCTGCATTAATTTCAGATCTTGGGAAAGGTTTTACCGTGTTAGAAGATTTTAAAAATAAAGATTTAAAACAATTATTTGAAAAATATTTTAAAAAACAAGATATTGATATTGATGTGCTTGCTATAGTTAATGATTCAATTTCTGTATTTATTGCAGGTTCTTATTTTGATAATTGTAAGCTAGCATTGGTTTTAGGAACAGGTCTAAATGCAAGTTTTTCTGTAAAACGTGATATGTTAAGCAATAGGAAAAAAAAATTGATAATTTCACTAAATAATAAAGAAAATGAAGAAGTTTTATTAAATTCAGAACTTTCGCTTTTTGGATATAACATTCAAAAATATATTACAAGATTTGATGAGGAAATGTGTTCGACATGGAAATCGAAATTTGATGAGTTTGAAAAAGAAAATTTACCTCACATGTCTTCAATTTATGGTGTTTTCCAACCACTGGAAATGCTAACTTCTGGTAGATATGTTCCAGAAATTTCAAGGTTAATGATGGTAGATTTGATTAAAAGGAAAAAATTATTTTGTGGGAACTTACCAAAAAATTTTAATAGAGAATATGAAATTTCTGGGAAATTAATTTGTGATTTTTATGAATCTAGATCAACTGATAGCTCATTAAAGATTTTTAGTAATACATTTCCAGTTGATGAAAATGATTTACCCTTACATGTTACAGAAAAGGATATTGAAACAATGAAAGAAATTATCAACTTGGTCATCTCTAGAGCAGCTATATTATTTACTTCATTATTAGTTGCTATAATAAGAGTACTAAAGATAAATGAAGAAAACGATCAGAATCAAGTTTTAAATATTGGATACGTTGGATCTGTTCTACAATATTTCACCAGCTATAGGAGAAAATTGGAAAGTTGTCTACTTTCAGAACATGAAAAAGGAAACATCCCAAAAATACATTTTCAATATGTCGATAATAGTAGCATATATGGTGCTGCAATTGCAGCTTCTATTGTCGAATACGCTGCAACACATGAAACAAACTGAAAAATTTTTTTTTTTTTTTTGTTTTATAGCCACTTGCTTGCATTTTTATAGGATCAAAGGATCAAACTCTTGAAATCATAAACTCTTGATCTAACCTTGTAGTCCAATCGAGTAGCATCTCTCTGTAGGCTTTCTTCACCAAGTTCCCTTATCACTATGTCTTTCTTGACATTTTTGACATTTTTGACATTTTTGTCGTTTTTGACGTTTTTGTCGTTTTTTCTTTCGGTGGTGTCATGTCACCCTTTATTTCTCTTTGAGGGACACAATTTTATCTTGGGTTTTTTAAGTAAACGGAATTATTATTCTATATGATTCATTGTTAATTGTGGAATCAGCAACTTGGAAAGGGAAATAGTGTTTTGGAGCTGATTATGGGAGGTCTGAAAGAAGAATTGGTTAGTTTGACTCCCAGTCAAGAACATTATTTGAAAAAAGAGTTACTTAATTTGGAATTGAATGATGAGTTTAATAAATTATCTACAACTTATAAAGATAACACTGGGTTACGTAAATTTGGGCCGCCATTTGCTCCGTACGATCCAACAAGCTCAAATCTGAACTATAAGGAGTCTATGAAGATGTTGGAGCTTTACCGGGATCAATTCAATATGGAATTCCCTTTGTTGAGGCATTTTTTCACAAATTTCATAATGACTTTTCCATTTATATTACAGTATCAACAGTTAGGAGATAAGAATAGTGATGAGAATTTTTGGGTAAACAAAGTTCAAACATTTTATGAGATTTGGAAAACAAAAAAAATTAGTAATTCAGATGATAGGGGGCAACTTTCTAAAAGAAAATTGGCATTGTTCAAATTTGTAAAGCTTTTACTTATGCTCTATAACTCAAGTATATTGGTTTATGGTGATGAGATTTATTTTGAAGAAAATGAAAAGGCAAATAAGAATGCATATAAGAAAGTGAACCTGGTACTACCATTAGCTGACTTGGAAGCTGGATTGGAAGATGTATTGAATAAGGACAATTATATTAATGGTATAGATGTAAATGTTTGTGGCGTAAGACGATCAAAAGAATTGAAAGTTATCAAGAGTTTTAACAATAATTTTCAAAGATTTTGGAAAGGTAATGATTCTGGTTTAGAGAAAGGTTACTCATCATTTTATGAATTTATTATAAGAGTCAAATTGGATGATGAAAAAAAAACTACTTATTATATTGCAAGGAGATATTCAGAATTCAAGCAATTAAATCAAGATTTAAGAAATATTTTCCCAGTTAAAGAACTTCCAAAACTTCCTTCCAAGATAAAACACAACTCAAATATTGATTATCAAGACGATTCTCGAGACAGCTTCGAAATTGATGATGTTGATGATGCCGATAATGTAGATGCTGATAATGATGATGATGATAGCTCATCTCTTGTCACAGCTTCTACTTACAAGATTGAAAATGATTTTGTGAATGCTTTGAGAATGTCTTCATCCACTTCTGCACCAAAGCCTTCTTCATCTTCTTCTCAGTCATTGAACTCAAGCCCATATCCATCTATCTCTAAAAATTTCTTACCTACAATGAAGAATAATGGTTCAAAAATAGATGATAATGATAAAAAGACTCAATCATCATCCAAGACATCATTGAATTCCACAGCCTCAAGTATTTCAAATGTACAGCAAAATCACTTAAATGTTAAATTACCTAGAGAAAAACTAAGAGTTCCTCTAAGAGGATATTTACATCAGTTATTGAAAATTCCAGAGGTGAAAAACTCTGTAGTTTTCAAACTGTTCTTGGAAAAAAATAAATTTGAAAAAATAGAATCCCAGGTTGAAAAAAATGACATTGAATTAAGATTAAAATTGGATGATTTGATAATTTCTCAGCAATTGAAGTTTCAACAAGAAACTATTAAATCAATTAATATTCTACAAGAAAACATCAAAGAATTGAAACATGATATTTTGAATAAAGATGGCTCCTGGGGTTTATCTCCATTGTTTAAAGAAATTGAAACAAAGGAAAAAATTGAAGATTTACCACTGCCGTTACGATCATTTGTAGATTTGTCTAAAATTGAAGTTGCTTCCACTCTATATGAAGTCTTTGTTGCAAATGATCAGTCAGCTGAGCTTTTAAAAATAATGAAAAAATTGCATCTGTTTTTCCCTTATAAGATAGTCGCCACAATCATGAGATTTACAAATCCGATGCTGATAGTTAAGAAATTAATTGATTTATTTTTGATTCAATCTCCGAGTTTCAATGGAAATGGAAAGTCCTTGTTACAATATATATTCACGCTTATTTTAAATGATGATGTTAAACAGTTGACAAAAGAAACGGAGAACTTAGTTGAGAAAATAAAATCTGATGGTACAAAATATGGTCTACTTGTCGATAAAATCAAATTGTATATTAATACTAATGATGATAATCTTGTACTCGATATTAAAAAAAATTCAGCTCAACTAGGGATTGATTTGACTTTGTCAATACTATTGAATAATAATGACTTGCCGATTAAGATAGAAAATAATTTATTGGAAGAATTGATAGAGTCTTACAGAAATTTTAAAAGGGTTGAGAAATTAAACAAAGATCAAAAGAAGGTAGATTCGCAACAGGAATATAATAAGTTATCTAAAGATTCTTCATTGTATTTCAATTTAAATGAATTATTTAGAGCAATGTTAAGGAGAAGGGATAAAGATCACTTAAAGGAACTTTGGGATGAACCTGAATTGACTAGATTGATTAAAGAATTAATTGCTATATTTTTCCAACCGCTAATCAAAGTTTTCACTCAAGCTGATATATATATTTATATTCCAATTCTTAAAAATTTTGTGAGTGATTTGATTAAATTAGTCGAAGACTATCGGAATAATTATTCAATGTTACTGACTAATAGTCTGAGCAATAACATTGTTGTTAAATTTATTTCGTTATTAACAAATTATGAAAATTATCTTTATAAATTTATTCATAATTTATACGTAAACGATATTCATGCTGATGCAAAGTCCCAAATATTTGTTAAATTAATCGATTGGCTTAATAGTTTTATTGTACTATTAAATTATGTCAAAAGCGATAGACCAGATTTAAAAATTGATTTGAATGCTTTGATAAAAGATTTAACATTGGATGGTACAGTTAATAGGGAAGAACTTATAAAAGAAATTGATGGAATAATCGACAAGATTAATGACAGAAGACAGTTATATCAAGAGATTTTAGAGTCTCAAAATGCTGATCTGGATGAAGGTACAAGAACTTCAAAGATTAATGAAAATTGGAATAAAATTAATAAAAACTTAACAAGTTTATTTGAACTTGACGATGGTTCTCCTTTAACGAATCTGACAGCACTACCAAGTTCTGAAATTGACGAATTGAATATGGAATTTATTGACTTTGAAGAAAAAAATGAGAAACATCAGATTATTGATAAATTTACTGATAATAAGGAATTATTAAAATATATCAATGAAAATAAGTCATTTACCCAAGAGATTGATTTTGAAGATGACGATAGCAGATACTATAAAAAAGAGAATATTAAAAAATTACAGAAAACTTTTAAATTAAAGCTATACGACGTCTTAAAAGATTACAAAAAGCAGTAATACAATCTTTAAATTATTTTTCCATCATTATATATATAGTTTGATATCATAAACCTAAATTAAAAAAAATTCTTTGCAATCAACTCTTTGAAATATCTGTAGTTATCATCATCTATAAGGTTAATAGTAAAATAGATAAGAAAAGTAGTGAAAAATAAAATCGTTTAAAATCATCATATAATATATGAAAATCGATGAGCTTCAAGTAATTCAAATAATGATTATATATGAACAAATTGAATATTTTTGAAAATGCCTCCAATGTGAGTATTCTGATTTTTGAAAAAGTGATTATTTGGTTTTATTTACTAACAGTTTGCATTATAGAACATCGTTTGTAAAAGTTTCTAATCATTCAGCTTTACCTGTTCGAATATTTATTAGTAGGAAAGCAATATTGAACAATAATTTATTATTACAACATGCAATAGCTGCAAGTGCTGCTCATAATAACAAAGCGATTGTTAGATTACACAAGACTTCACGTATAACTCTATCAAATCTGGATACTAAAGATTTATTGGATGATTGTAAAGAAGAGATATTGAAGATTTGTTTTGATATATCTATTGAAGAATTATTAAAAGATTATAGTATGAATAATAACGAGGAACATCAAGATTTGAAGTTAAGTAATTCTTCAATGAATAAGAATAAACTAGTGATACCGATAAAATCTTCTAAAGGCTGGAAGACTGTATTAGTTGTTCATATTAAATATTTAGAAATGTTAAGATTTGCTATAAGTAATAATGTTGATTTTCCAAGAGAGAATAGATTTGGATCTAGTGCACAGCTTTTAGTTAAGGATACAAAATTAATTTTACCGAAGAATTCTAGTCAAGATGATGAGTTTTTAATAGCACAAGAAGAAAATGAGGAAGAACAACTTAGAATACCTGAAGAAGGAGAAATTGTTGATCTTGAATTAAATGATAAAGATACTAAAAAAGGTTATATGAAAACAACTTATAGTAGTAAAATAATTTTAGGTAAAGGTGTTGACTTGATGGTATTATCTAGAGCTTAATAATATATCTTTTTCATAATAGTACAAAGTTGTTAAACCATTATTACTATACAATTGTAAGAATAGTAAAAGAAAGAACATAAAAATAAAAATAAAAATAAAAAATCACTTGTCATTTTCTCAAAACGACAATCACCTTCTCTTTCTTTTTTAAATTAAAAAGAAAAGCAAAACGAAAGTTTCAATCTTATAAAAAGGGTTTAAGAAAAAACATTATATACTCAGCCGACAAATAAAAAGTTCCCTTTTCCTAAACAAATAAAATAAAAAAATAAAAAACAAAAATAAAAAAAATCTAAATTAGTTTTGATTTTCATCTTAAGCAGCAACTTCTTGTTTATCATGTTCCCAATCTTGTTCTGTGAGAGCCATATGTTCGGTATCTTCAGCCAAATCGTTTTCATCGTAAACATCTTCAGCAGCTCTTCTAATTGATAAAGTTGGTTTAACTTGTGCGGTTTCAAAAGTCCAAGAAGCCAAAGAGTTTTCAGCATCAATGATAATTTGTTTTGAAGCTTCATATCCATCATAAGCAGGTCTTGTTTCACCTGGAGTAACTGGAGAATCATCCAATAATTCCAACAAGGCTTTACCATAACCAGCAATCAAAGCCAATTTTTCCGAATGTTCTCTTAAAGAATCAAAATGATAATTGAAAGCAGCTTTTAATTTTTCTCTTGTAATATTTGATAATTGTGCTTCAGCAACCAAAGATTCAGCTTCTGCTCTAACCAATTCTTGTTCCAAGACAACAATTTTTGGAGACAGAGGATCTTTATATTTCAAGTAAGCAATTTGATCTGTAATTTTTTGTTTTCTTTCTCTTGAAGGTTGAACAGAACCTTCAATATCTCTAATACCTTTCAAAGTAATACGGTATTGATCATAACGATCAATGAATTGATCTTCCAATTCACCAATTTCATAAATTAAAACACCCAATTTATCGGTAACATCAGATACATCATCATCATTTTCTTCTCCCCAAAGTGACAATTGCTTTGCTGCTAATTTTCTTTCAGAAGAAGTTAATTCAATTGCTCTCATTACATTTTTTTCCATCTTAACCAATTGTGACAATTTCCTAGCCATTTCAGGACCAAAAGAACCCGCGGTAGATCTTCTTAAAGTATTTGTAATTGAACCTTTACCAAAAAATCTATTTGTCTTGGTACTTGAAGGTGGTGGTGGTGGACTTTGTAACTGAGAAGCAGTTGGAGCCCTTGAATTTCTCAAAGAATAAGTACGGTGCATTTTTCTTTTCTTCTTTTCCCCTGTTTTTCTTGTTTTTTTATTTTTTAAAAAATAATAAAATTTAAAACAATTTCTTCTTTTCAATTGATTGATTGATTTTTTTTTTAATAAATATATATATTTATATATATATTAATGAATTTCCAATATTAAAATTAATTTCAATTAACTTATTATTAGGAAACAACAATTTTTCTTTTAAAAAGGGCAATTTGAGTGATACTTATACTTTTTTAAGATTTTCCTGCAATTTCCAAAGAGCAAAAAATAATTTGATAAAACACGCCCCCTCAGAGCAAATGGGATATCAGGACAATACACAAAGTGTGACCTTTGGGCATGTGGAGCGCATAATATAGGCATAATATAGGCGAAACGCAGGCAAAAAGTAGAAAAAATCGTAGGCAAATCGTACTATGTGGAACTAGGAATGTTTTATCCAATGAGGTCATTGTTACAAGCGGTAGCAACAAGAGAGATAGAAAAATATATAATAAATATCTAAGATTAATGAATTTTTTTTGCGCAAGTAATAAGTTTTTTAAATAACGTTAATCATTAGGATATAAATTTTGAAACAGCGGTTAACAATTGAAAAATTTTTTTTTGAAAAATTTGTAGATTGGTTCAACATCCAAGATTAAGCGCCGATGTTTTTTTATGTTAAATATATTATTCCTCTGTGCATTTTAATAAGGGAAAGAAAAAATTAAATTAAATTGTGTCTTGCCGAATTTGGAAGCTTATCTCTTAGATAGGAAATTGCATAACAAAACTCTTATCTTACCCGGACGCGACTTGCCGTTATTTTTTTTTTAAACAAACTAGGTCGTGCGCAACAAGTAGAAAAAAGAACAATAAATATGATTTGACTTGTATTGGGGCAAGAAAAACAGTTTGCAGCAGCAACAATAAAAAAATATAGAAAAAGTAGTGAACTAAGTGTTGAATTTAGTTAGTTAGTTTTTTAATTTTTTTTTGGTGCATTAGTTTCTTAGTGCATTAATGCATCAATAATGTAAAGCACCTATTGTATTGTTGATTGCTCTTTTGAATACAAGTGGAGTAGTTAGAAAAAGAAGAAAAAAGAAAAAGGAAAAAGGTGGTCGTGCGCGCGCCACTCAACTCCAGAAAATGCGGTAATTTAATAGATAAACGTAGGCGAATACTTATAATAGCAAGCGTAGTGCAGTTTTTCACCATTTCGAATCAGGTTTCTATCAGGTTCTTTGACTTCCATCAACCGCTCCATATATATTTATATATATATATATATATATTTATGAGAGTATTTCTTTATTGATTCTATTCAAAGTCAATTGATGATAAATATGTCAAAGTTTTTAAAATTCTACGAATCATCAGTACAAAGAAAACCTCTCTTGACAAATTCTCTAACTACAGCAGTAAGTTAAAAAAAAAATTTTTTTCAGGTATTAATTGTGCGTAATATACTAACTAAAATTTATAATGTTTTTTATATTAGTTTTTGTTTGGTTCTGGAGATGCAATTGCACAACTTTTTTTCACTGAAAATAAACCATTTCCATCATCAGATGCACCAAAACCTTCGATTCTAGCACATTATGACTATCATCGAACTTTAAGAGCAATAATATATGGAGGTGCAATTTTTTCATTTATCGGTGATAAGTGGTATAAATTTTTACCAAAAATTAAATTTCCTTCTAAAAAAATTAATAATAATAGATTAAATTCAATAAGAGATACAATAACAAGAGTTATTGTAGATCAAACTGTTTTTGCACCAATTGGTATTCCATTATATTATTCTTGTATGTCAATAATGGAAGGTCAATCTTTTGAAAAATGGCAAGAAAATTTAAAATTAAATTTTTTACCAACTTTATTAACAAATTGGCTGGTTTGGCCATTTTTCCAATTTTTAAATTTTTCATTAATTCCAGTTCAACATAGATTATTAAGCGTAAACATAGTAAGTATTGCTTGGAATTGTTTCTTAAGTGTTAGAAACGCAAAAGGTAATGTAAAAGAACCTGATAGTACTAGTCATCCAGTTTATTTCCCACCAGTTCCAGAATAAAAAAGAAACAATATATATATATATATATACAACTAATCTACTTCAAACTTATTTTTTTTTTTCTTTTTTTGTTTTTGCTTTAGTTAGTATTACCATCAAAAACTAATATTAATGAAGACATTTATTTCTTACAAGATCAAAATCTAATAAATTCAGAGTAGCGGTTCTTTATGTAATTCCTCATATAAAATAGGGCCAAAAGGCAGGAAAAGAATCATCACAATAAAAGATTTTGAATACATTGTAAAAAAAAAAAAAAAAAAAAAAAAAAGACTTCAAATCATATTTTTTTAAAACTCAATACATACCTTCTATAACCATAAATCCAATAGTCTTATAAGGAAGAAAAATTCCACTCAATTCAAGAAACAATAAATAAGGAAAAGAAAAAGTAAAAAAAAAGTAAAAAGTAAAAAGATGAAAAGTGAAAACTTTTCAACTGAAAAATTTTGGAAACTTCTCTTTTAGTGTTAAGAGAATAGAAAGAGAGAATGAAAAATTATCTTTGAAACAAAGGTAGTGCTCAAAAATAACAAAATTATTTGTTTATTCAAATTCTAAGCAGAATGGTGAGCACGACGATTTAACCGCTGTTAAAACAGTATATATTTTTTTATAAGTTTAATATAAATATATATATATATATAATTAATATCATAGTTAAAGCATTGATTTGTCAATCAAGTTAATCAATTGATCAATAATTTTCCAATTTTTGGTTGACTTTTGGTTTAATTTTATTGTCATTAGTACTAATTTTTATTTTATTTTTTATTTTTTTTTTTTTTCTTTTTTGTTTTCTGGTTTCAACAATCAACACACACAGTCTTTATATTTTTTTTTTTCTTTTTCTGGTTTTCTTTTGTTTTGCTTGCAATAATAAGTACTAGTTTTAAAATTCTCATAAAAGTTCAAGGTTTATAATATACCGAGTGAGAGTGATTAGATTAGAAGAAGTTAATCAATAGTCATTTTGAATTGCAATTGTGGGTTTTTATTTTGATTTCAACTTCTTTTTTTTTTTTTTTTTTTTTTTTTTCCTGTCCTTAGTGTATTCTTTGTCGGAATTATATTAGCATCATCATCAACATATTAAATATATCAATCAACTGTGAATTTGACGGTTGCTTAAATCAAAAAAAAAAAAAAAAAAAAAAAAACAAAATAATACGTACCTGCTGAGGAATGAAAGGTTTCAAAAGCAGATTTACAAGAACAAAGAGTCAGTCTTCTGGATCCAAGAAGAAGGAAAAGGAAAAGGAAACTTCGGTGCAGCCACATGTTTCATCATCATCACCATCATCATCAAGAGATTCTCTTCCAAAATCAAGCGGTAAGGCAAATTTTAATGTTAACGCGAATTCAAATTCAAATTCAAATGTAAATTCAAATTCAAACATGAACGCTTCTGTTGCAACGCCAGTTTCACCTTCGTCAACATCGATCAAAACCTCGCCTTCGTCAACATTGATATCTCCATCTAAAAAATATTCATCTTCATCAGCATCGATTTCTAGCTCGCATTCGTCAAAACCAATAACATCATCCCCTTTGGACTCTTCAAATGCTTCTTCCCTGGTGTCACCTGGCTCGTCATCAAATTCCTTAACCACAACTACTCCATCAAAACAGTCGCCGAAACAACTGTATAGAGTTGCGCCGGCTGTAAACGTTACACCACCAGCAGTGCAACAACCTGTTCCCGTCTTTGGAAGTGGTATGACCACAGCTAACAGCAATAGTAGCAGCAACAGTAACAACAACAACAATAATAATAATAGCAATAATAATAATAATAATAATAACATTGGAAATATAGGTAATGGACTATCACCAGGAGATGATATAAATATCCCAAGAGCATCACATTCATTTGAAAGATTACCAACACCAACAAAGGAAAATGATATTGATTTTGTAAAATCACCAAAAAGACATTCTTCTTCAAGGTTTGAACCATCTTTACATGCAACAGATATAGAAAAATTACCAACTTTTGAAGAAGTTGTACCAGAAGAACAAATTGAATTATTCATTAGGAAAGTCGATCAATGTGATATCATGTTTGATTTTTATGATCCATCATCTGATATTCGTGGTAAAGAAATTAAAAGATTAACATTACAGGAGTTAATTGAATTCATTACCACAAATAGTTTTACATATACAGAAGAAATGTATGAACATGTAGTTCATATGTTTAAAGTTAACTTGTTTAGACCAATACCCCCTCCAGTTAACCCTGTTGGAGATATATATGATCCAGATGAAGATGAACCTGTAAATGAATTATCATGGCCACATATGCAATTAGTTTATGAATTTTTTTTAAAATTTGTTGAAAGTAGAGATTTTAATCATACAGTAGCGAAACAATACATTGATCATGAATTTGTTTTGAAACTTTTAGAATTATTTGATAGTGAAGACCCAAGAGAAAGAGATTGCTTAAAGACAACACTTCATAGAATATATGGTAAATTTTTAAGTTTAAGATCATTCATTAGAAAATCAATTAATAATGTTTTTTTACAATTTGTTTATGAAACTGAGAGATTTAATGGTGTTGCAGAATTATTAGAAATTTTAGGATCAATTATTAATGGGTTTGCTATTCCTTTGAAAGAAGAACATAAAATATTTCTTTGTCGAGTTTTAATTCCATTACATAAGGTAAAATGTTTATCATTATACCATCCTCAATTGGCTTATTGTACAGTTCAATTTTTGGAAAAAGATCCACAATTAACTGAAGAAGTAATAATGGGATTGTTAAGATTTTGGCCAAAAGTCAATTCTCCTAAGGAAATAATGTTCTTAAATGAAATTGAAGATATATTTGAAGTTATGGAACCTTCTGAATTTGTTAAAATTCAAGTTCCTTTATTTGCACAGTTGAGTAAATGTATTAGTTCTCCACACTTTCAAGTTAGTGAGAAAGTGTTATGTTACTGGAATAATGAATATTTCTTGAATCTTGTTGCCGATAATGCTGATGTTATACTACCCATTATCTTTTCGTCATTATACGAAATAACTAATCCTCCAAATAGTGATTCGCTTGCGCCACAAGAATCACATCATGAAGTTAGTGGCCAAGTTCCTTTTGATCAATTACCGGAATCTCAGCAGCAACAGAAATTTGATGAAGAAAATGAAGATATAGTTATGGCTACAAATAACATTAGTATTCATAATGATGTTACTGCGGAATCAGATTTAAATAACAACATGGTAAATGATTATTATACGAACCAAGATGAATTTTATGACTTAAACAATGGAAATAATTGGAATAGAACAATACATTCATTGGCTTATAACGCTTTAAAAGTTTTCATGGATACGACTCCTGCATTATATGATCAGTGTGCCGTTCTCTATCAACAGCAATTAGAAGAACAAAAAGAGAGAATGAAATTGAGAAAGCAAAGTTGGGCAAAGTTGGAAAGTTACGTAAAGAATTTGAAAGAAAATCAAAATCTTGAGTATCCTCAATCTTCTACAAATAACGAAACTACGGTAGACCTGAAGAATATCAACAAAGATGATGCTAATAATGAAAACAATGGACATAAGACTGAGAGTGAGTAATGAGGTGAAAGAAAAAAAGAAAAATAAAGGAACAACTTTTGTTCATTTCTTCTATAGGGTACGATCTGTAAATGCCCAGTATTTTTTTTTTCGTTTTTTTTTTTTTTTTTTTTTTTTTTTTTTATTTCTTTTTTTTCGGCAATATTTTTTAACCAGGATTGCCAAGTATAAATGGTTCGAAAAAGCTGCACACGATTGTTTTCTCCCCTAGTCAAAAGATCTCTTTCCTTTTTCTTACTGATAAAAAATACCCTATACTATATATATATATATATATATTCACTTGATATAAAGTTTTTACAACTCCTATTTCTATATCAAGAGAGTCTTGAAGAAGCTGTAAACTTGAATATCGAGAAGAAGAAGAAATAAGTGAAAGGAAGATTGAAATAGTGGGGAATTTTTTCTTTAATTTTCAGGCATTTTGTTGTATAATGCTGCATTCGAAATTATTAGTGTCAAATAAAAAAGTATTACTAGTCAAGACAGGAATAACGGTATGTTTATTGTTGTTGATACTAGTTATTTCCTCACTTATAGTCAACTCTGAATACGAGACTTCTGTTGTATTTAAATTTGCAAGTTCAAGTTCTTATGATGAATTAATTAATAGCGTGGGGTTGGGGGATAATAATGAAGTTGAAGAAGGGAAAGAAAAAATTAAACAATCAGTGATACCTATAACAAGAGAAGAAAGATTGAAAACTTTTTTATACCCTGAATTATATAAAAATTTTAAAGAAAATGGTAATAAAGCTTTAACACAAGTGATAAATAATAGTAAAAGTTTTGGGAAATTTGATAAAAGACTTTTACCTGCTCTTTGGCTTCATTCAATTAATAAATACCTTACATTTGATACCCTGGATAAAACAATTTTACCAAAAGATTTTTCATTACCTTTTAATTGGGATTTATTATTAGATGTTTCTAATAATATTCAAAAAAGTGAATATTTTGAAAAAATTATTATTAAAAAAATGAATTGTAAAAATTTTAAAGATATTGCTCCAAATAATCAACCAGAAACTTTTTTAGATTTTTTTTGTAATGATTATAATTATGAAAATCCAAATTTTGTCAATGAATATAATTTACCCTTTTCAATATCAAGAAAAGTTGATCAATATTTGTCAGATGTTACTTGGAGAAGAATTCATGGTATGATTTATCTGTTAACAGATTTCCCAATTCCTGAAAATGTTGTATTTTTAGGAGCAATAGGTCAAGAGGGGAAATTGGGTAAAATATCAGAAAATAGAGCATTGATTATTCCTTTAGAAAAAGTTTCAAATGGACTGAATGATTTAACAAATTTAGAAAAAGTACCTTTACAAAGTTATTATGAAACATTATCTCAAAATTATATTGATGATCAGTTGGCTAAATCTTCAAAAATGTCTATAGAAGATGTCTTGGCTAATGGTATATCAGTTTTTGATCAATTAGAAAAATTAAATAATCAATTGAAAAAACTTATTAATAAGAAATCATTGTTAAATTTAGAAAATCCAATTCCTTCATATAAGCCAACAAGACCTACATTGATGGGTAAAAATATTGAACTTTTACCTAAAGAAAAACCTGTAAATCTTAATTCATCAGATTTTCAATGGTATTTACCAGAAGTACTTGAAAATTTGAAAAATGAAATTGAAACTGCATCAGAATTTGAATCAGTTGATCAGTTAAAACATCTACTTGAATGGGGGGAACTCATTCTGGATAAATCTTTTGATTTACCATGGTATTTTGGTGTCGCAAGTGTTGAAAATGAAAACTTGGATCATTATGATTGGAGATTTTTCAATAATTTTACATTTTTAGATAATGATAAGGTTTTCCATACCCAGGTATTACACAGATTGTCAAGAACTTGGTTTAGACTTTGTCAACAATTTGATATCCCGACATGGCTTAATCACGGTCCCTTAATTGGTTGGTACTGGAATGGTCTTAGTCTACCATATGATTTTGATTTGGATTTACAATTACCAATTCAATCATTGCATAAACTTTCCAAACTTTTGAATAATACGTTGGTTTACGATTTCACTGATGAAACTGATTATGTCAATGAAGCTCATAGAATTGATAACAAGGCTGAATTAGGAGTTACCTCTTATTTATTTGACGTCAACCCTACTTATTTCGACAGAAATGGAATCCGCAGTGACAAAAACAATATTGATGCAAGATTAATAGATACAGAAACTGGTATATACATTGATATTACTGCAGTTGCAGATTTCCTTAGTGAAACTGAGTATGATATCGAACAACAAAGGAAAGTTCTCGAAAAAGCCGGAGATAACGGTTATAGAATGATGATTCCACCAAAGATTGATCAATTTTTTGATGAGACGGGTGATTTTTACAGAGATATTGGGAAAGCAGATATTTTAAGAGATGAATTATATGACAATATTGAAACTTTTATGGAAAGTAAAGGAACTGATTCGAGATCGGAAGATTCACCAACGAAAAAACTTTTCACAGATTACGTTCATTGCAAACATTACCATACTTATAAAATTAGTGAATTATCACCATTGGTTCCTGTATATTTTGAAAACACATTAGCTTACTTACCGTCAAACTGGTACAGAAACATTTTGATTGAGTATGGTTCAACTCAACCAATGAAAAACAGGTACTTCAAGGAAAACAAGTTCATCGATGATTTGAGAATGTGGGTAGACTATAATAGCTGCCCTGAATGGGATCTTGATACAGGTAGCTCATTAGGGGTTTTAGAAGAGTATGAAGTTGCTCAAGAATGTATTAGCATAAATAGAAAGATCTACGATGAATACGATAGGACAATCAACTACACAACAATTCATAGTGTCTTCAGAGATCTGATAAAACCAAAAGATTTAAGTACCAAAGGGGTTTCAACTGCTGATTATGAAACTGAATTGAAACCGATTTTAGACAAATTTACAGGAAATATTTTGAAACCTAACCCCTGGGTTGCTGAAAACTTATTTAATTGAAAAAATAAAAACATTATAAAATTTATCATAAATACTGCTCACGTTTTCTGACATGTTTCGTTATGCTTTTTTTTTCAATTTTTTTTTTTTTTGTTATCAGTTGAATCTTATTTGTATTTTTTGTAACTTGGTTTTGTTAATGGTATGTCATTTGAATTTTAATTAGCAATTTGTTTTTTTTTTTTTTTTTTTTATTATTTTTCTCTTTCTTCTTTATGGAAGTCCTAATTTTCATTTACTGTTGTACGATTAAATGTTCTATAATTTAGAATATCAATAGCATGTTTTAATAATTATTATGATTATGAATATCATTCTAAAGGCTTGTAGTAGTTTATATGTCTTTCTTCAATATTGATACGGTATCCAACTTTTAACTCATAATTCACATCCAACTGAATACCGTGGACTCCTAAAAAGAAGAAATTTTTTTGGCCAGGATCTATTCTTCTGTATTGGGCCAATTTTCTTGAGATCCTGTTTAATTTATCAGTTATACCAGTTTTGCAATTGATATTTGGAATTGTACATCGTGGACATTTGGATATTATTAACCATTTTTTATTAATTGGTGTTATATTTATTGTTGACCAAGTATCTATTTGATAAGGATCTTCCCCTGTAACTACTAAGTTTGGTCGAAAATTTTCATATGATACTTGGAAACTTGATGAATCATTATCATCGTCCTGGTTTATCCTACATTCCAAATCTCTGATATCCGCTTCATTCATAATCAATGATGGGAAATATTCTTGAAATCTTGTTGATAATTGTTTGAAATCTTTATTCAAAGTTAAAGATTTTGGTACATTTGTCTTAACAAATTTTCCCTTTTGTGAATAAAGGAAATTGATTTTTTTAGAAGATTGGAAATTGATAAATTTAATAAAAGAATCTGGAATTTCAAATTTATCCAATACAAATGTTGTAAAATTAACCCCCCATAAATGAGCAGGAAACTCTCCATGAGAGCTACAATTATTTTTTAAAAAATTTTCATCCATTACAGTTGGTAATTTAAAGCTTTCATTACCGTCCTCCCAACTTATTTTGAAAAAAAAATCACCATCAAATTCTACTTTACATAAACATAACTTAGGGCATTCTCGTTGTGTTATTGACTTGTATTTTTGTAACTTCTCATCCCATACCCCTAACATGTACATCCGATCATACTGAAATCCAAACCCATCTATCACACATTTATCAACAATTATTCCTTTAAAAGACTTTATCGGATATATGATAATCTTTAAAATCTTGATCTCCTTAAATTTGTCTTTATTTAAAATTTCTTCAAATTTTCTTAAAGGAGGAAACATAAAACTGCATACCGATAAAATTGGGAACAAAAATCTGGATTGTAATTTATATTTTATATTTATCAATTTTATAAAAACAAAAGTGAAAAATGTTGGTTTATTCAATTTTAACTTCAACACATCTTCCACTATATAAGATGCTAAAAACACAAAATTTACAACAACTAGCACAAGATAAAAGCCCAACGTAATAAATCCCATTACCACTTATCACCATTATAATATCCTTTCATAGATATATATATATATATATATATATATATATATCACATTAGTAACATCTCTATATATATATAG
>KV454012.1:1444802-1456285 GCA_001661245.1 Pachysolen tannophilus NRRL Y-2460
CTACTACTACTACACTATATATATCTTCTATAGATATATATATATATATATATATATATATATCATCACATTGAACATCTCTATATACTATATAGCCATATAGCTATTTATGTCCTCATCTTCATATTTAATACCCACATTACCCGCCGCACACAATACTCACTCAATAAGGAGTCATCATGACTCAACAGAGGCGCTGGAAATATTTGAAAAAATATTTATTTTTCTAGGGCTGTTTGTATGTGCTTGTGTGTGTTTGTTTTTTTCTCTTTTTTTATTTTTTCCCCCTCCTTCCCGTTTTGAATAAACTAGCGGAACTTCAAGGGTTCAGAACGGGTCCACTGCGGACAAATTTTTTCCATTTTCTAATTTTTTCCCCCCAAGGGTAGTGCGAGCGGGCCCCCAGTTAAATTGTCAAGGTGATGAGGAAGATGAAAACGATTAGATTACAATTACGAAATGATTAGATACCAGAATCTAATTTCTCTAGTCTTTATAGTCTCTTGAGTTCTTATCTTTATAAAAATTGATAAGCTAATGTATGCGTCCGTTATTATCGGTTGTTATTTTGGGGACAATATAGATTAGTTAGTTAATCAGTTAATAAAATTAATTCGGTGCGTTTCCTAAATAGTTAATCGGAATGTTCTGGAAGGTTCCGGTATTTTATAGTATAATCTGGAATACTTTTATTATATTGCGATGACTACTCTTTAATTGAAATTTAATGAAAACCTTACGATATTTAATTATTAGCAATTGATTGTTATATAAAGATAGATGAACATCATATTGAGTTGAAGAATTGTTATTTTAATTTTTTTTTTTTTTATTAAATTTAAATTTAAATTTATATACTTAAAATATATAATATTAGATAATGGATTCGACGCAGTTTACTGATAACGCATTGGAAATTATTACCAATGCTAAAAAATTAGCAGAGGATTTCCAACATCCTCAAATCAATCCAGTGCATATACTTGCTGCTATGACACCAACTGATAATTCTCCAAATGTTTATTTAAAAACATTGATTGAAAGAGGTAGGTTTGATTGGACCAAGTTCGAAAGAAATGTTAATAGTCACTTGGTTAGGATAGCGGCACAAAATCCACCGCCAATTGATGTTCAGCCAAGTGCTGCGTTTGCTAAAGTATTACAACAAGCAAATAAGATTAAAGCACAACAAAAAGATAGTTTTATAGGACAGGATCATCTTTTATTGGCTTTACTTGAAGATTCAACTGTTGAAAGAATTGTAAAAGATTCAGGAATAACCATTGAAGCTTTAAAAACTCAAGTTACGGAATTAAGAGGAAATCAAAGAATTGATTCAAGGCAAGCTGATTCTTCTTCAAAATATGAGTTCTTAAATAAATATGCAGCTGATTTAACACAACAGGCAATAGAAGGTAAAATTGATCCAGTGATTGGTAGAGAGGAAGAAATTCGTCGTACTATAAGAATTTTAGCAAGAAAGAAGAAGAGTAATGCCTGCTTAGTAGGTGATCCTGGTGTTGGTAAAACTTCGATCGTTGAAGGTGTTGCTCAAAGAATCATAGATAATGATGTCCCAACAATTTTACAAGGCTGTAAATTATATGCCTTGGATTTAGGTGCGTTAAAAGCAGGTGCTAAATATCAAGGTGAATTTGAAGAAAGAATTAAAGGTGTCTTGAATGATATTAAAGAATCAAAACAGCTTATCATCTTATTTATTGATGAAATTCATATGTTAATGGGTGATGGTAAGAGTGATGCTGCAAACTTATTAAAACCAATGTTGGCTTCTGGTGAATTGACAGTTATTGGTGCAACTACAGCTGAAGAGTACCGTAAATATATAGAAAAAGATGGTGCTTTTGAAAGAAGATTCCAAAAAGTTGAAGTTAAAGAGCCAAGTATCAGAGAAACAGTTACTATTTTAAGAGGTTTACAACCAAAATATGAAATTCATCACGGTGTTAGAATATTGGACTCTGCATTGGTTGCTGCTGCACAATTAGCTTCAAGATATTTAACTTATAGAAAGCTTCCAGATAGTGCTGTCGATTTAATTGATGAAGCTGCAGCCACTGTGGCAGTTGCAAGAGATTCGAAACCTGAAGAATTGGATACAAAGGAAAGAGCATTGCAATTACTTGAGGTAGAGATTAAAGCTTTAGAAAGAGATCAAGATGCTGATGCATCTACAAAAGAAAGATTAGATCATGCTAAGCATCAATTACAATCATTGCAAGAAGAATTACAGCCTTTGAGAGAAAAATACAAGAGTGAAAGAGAAGGTCACGAAGAATTGACCTTAGCTAAGAGAAAATTAGATGAATTGGAAGTTAAAGCCCAAGATGCCGAGAGAAGGCACGATACTGCTACTGCAGCTGATTTAAGATATTATGCTATTCCAGGTATTAAAGAGAGAATAGCAAAATTAGAAGAGAAAGTTGCAGAGGAAGAAGAGAATCTTGGTGATGACTCCTTGATGGTTAAGAACGTTGTTGATGCGGAGATTGTTGCTGAGACAGCAGCAAGATTAACCGGTATTCCAGTTTCTAAATTGACTCAAGCAGAAAATGCTAAATTAATTAATATGGAAAAAGAATTGTCGGCTTCTGTTGTTGGTCAAGGTGAAGCAGTTAAAGCTGTTTCAAACGCTATAAGATTGACGAGATCTGGTTTAGCTAATCCAAACCAACCGGCTTCATTTTTATTCTTAGGTTTATCTGGTTCAGGTAAGACTGAATTAGCTAAGAAATTAGCTGGATTTTTATTTTCAGACGAGAAAGCAATGATCAGAATTGATTGTTCAGAATTAACTGAGAAATATACTGTTTCTAAATTGTTGGGTTCAACTTCTGGTTATGTTGGTTATGAAGAAGGTGGTATGTTAACAAATCAATTATTACGTCATCCATACTCTGTTGTATTATTTGATGAAGTTGAAAAAGCTGCTCCAGAAGTATTGAATGTCTTATTGCAGATGTTGGATGATGGTCGTATCACTGCAGCTAACGGTAAGTTAGTCAATTGTTCCAACTGTATTGTTATTTTAACTTCAAACTTGGGTGCTGAGTATATTAATGCTGCTAAGGGTTCAAAGATTACTCCAGAAACCAAAGAATTTGTTATGTCTTCTGTAAGATCACATTTCAGACCAGAATTTTTGAACCGTATCAGTGCAACGGTTATTTTCAACAGATTGTCTAGAAAGGCAATCACTAAGATTGTCAGGTTACGTCTTAAAGAGATCCAAGATAGATTTGAAGCTAATGGTAAGTCAATCAAATTAGATGTTAGTGATGAAGCAGTTGAATATTTGTGCAAGAATGGTTACTCTTCCGATTTGGGTGCTAGACCATTAAACAGATTAATTCAAAATGAAGTATTAAACCATTTGGCAGTAATGGTATTGAAAGGTCAAATCAAAGATAAAGAAACTGCTAAGATTACATTAGGTGAGAAAGGATTAGTCGTTCATCCAAACCATGAAGTTGGTGATGACATGGATGTCGATGTAGAGGATTGGACAGATGCTGCTGATAGTGATGACAGTGGAATCCCATCCGCTGAAGAAATAGACTAAATTTAAATCGCTTTTCTTTTTAATTTTTAATTTTTAATTTTTCATTTCTTCAAGTTTACGTTATAGGTTTTTAGATTTTTTTTTTTAATTCAATTAATTATATAATAAATACATTTTGTAACATAAATGTCGGCATCGTAGGTACTGCTTTAGCAGACACAGTTTTAGACCAACTGCAGTGACCCAAAAATGAGATTTTCGGTCACTTTATGACCCTTTCCCAATTTGGAATTTTGTGTTTTTTGTGACTACTTTTGTATGCTAAAGGTTTATTTTAAAAAGGCTGAATTGTATATTGTAATAATAGTAATTCAGTCAAATTAGATTAATTCAATTAAATTTGATTATAGAAATAATTTCAATATAGATTATAGATTTCAGAGCTTTGATTGGCATAATTTATAAATTGGAGTGTGATATTCGGGGGGAAAACCATAAAAAAAGAAGGAAAAGAAAAGGGGGAAAAAAATAAAAAAATAAGAAAATAAAAGAAAAGAAAAGAGACAAAGAGATTGATTGATAATTGGATTTTCTTAGCTTTAGGCAGATTTGATCCCACTATTTTTATTTTTAAAGTGTTCAGCTCAATATTTCAATTGTAAGAATGTCGTTTTTGGGGAATTTGAAAGATAAGGTGTCTCAGGCTATTTTGGAGAAATCTTCTGCTAATTCCAAGAAGTTGACGAAAGATGAGTCTTTTAGATTAGAATATAATTTACCAGATACAGAGACAATAATAGATGAAAGTGCAGCAGAAATATCAATTGTATCACCATATACATCGAAAAATTCCATATCTGATAATACGTTACCATTTTTTTCTGGAAAGATATATTTAACACAAAGATTCCTTGTATTCCGAGATGTATATGATAAGAGAACATGTTCATTTGTGTTGCATATTTCCTCAATTAAAAAAGTTGAAAGAGTGCCTTCAAATTCATATATTTTTGCCTTATCTATAACTGCATATTCAGGATTACAATATATAATTCAATACGTTGGTATTAGATCGAGATCTGAACAGTTCTCTCATAAATTTAAGATAATGTTAAAGGAAAATTTACCAAATGTAAAACATTTAAGACCTTTTTTGGAAACATGTTATTCAGAATACTTATTATCTAAAAATCATTGCAATGTTGAAGAATTTCAAAATCAACCACTGGGTGGTCTAGGATTGAAATTTAAATTTCCAGGAGATGCAAGAAAACTCAAAGATAAATCCAAGATGAGATTATGGTTCGAATACTTTAAAGCACATGGACGTAACATAACTTTAAGCCGTGATCAAATGTTTTACAAATTGATAAGAGTAGGTTTACCAAATAGGCTTAGAGGAGAAATTTGGGAATTATGTTGTGGCTCAATGTATTTGAGATTAGACAACAAGGATGAATATAGTTCAATTTTGAAATTAAATGAAGGTAAACACTCCTTAGCAATTGATGAAATTGAAAAAGATTTGAATAGATCATTACCTGAATTTCCAGCATATCAAACTGAAGAAGGAATAAACAGATTACGTAGAGTGTTAACTGCTTATTCGTGGAAAAATACAGAAGTTGGTTATTGTCAAGCAATGAATATCGTTGTGGCGGCATTATTAATTTATATGTCTGAAGAACAAGCATTTTGGTGTTTAAGTATTATCTGTGATAGATTAGTTCCTGGTTATTACTCAAAAACAATGTATGGTACTTTATTGGATCAAAAAGTGTATGAGTCTTTAGTTCAAAAGACAATGCCCCTTTTGTGGGAACACATTACCAAAAATGATATACAATTATCAGTTGTATCCTTACCTTGGTTCTTATCGTTATTTTTAAGTTCAATGCCATTGGTATTTGCTTTCAGAATTGTTGATGTTTTCTTTTTAAATGGACCAAAGACTTTGTTTCAGGTGGCATTGGCTATCCTAAGAATAAATGGGGAAGAATTGTTGAGAACAGAGGATGATGGAACTTTTATTTCAATTTTGAAAGATTATTTTTCTACGCTTGATGATTCAGCCCACCCAAACTCTCCAAATGAACATTATAGATCAATTACAAAATTCCAAGAACTATTGGTAGTCTCTTTCAAAGAATTTGCTATTGTAACAGATGAAATGGTTGAAAATTTTAGAGCCAGAAATAAAAATGAAGTTTTTCAAGGAATTGAAAATTTTATCAAGAGAACTCAACTACGTAATTTTCCTAGAACACGCAACTTGACACCTGAAAATTTGTCCAATATTTATGATAGATTTTATCAAATAGTTCAATCCAGTGATGTTAAGATGGGTGGTGGTACTTCTTTGATGGACTTTGAGTTATATAAAGTATTCATGTCCGAAATAACTGATTGGGTAAACTTGAATAATCAATATGAGGATAAAAATCAAGATGCATTCTTGAAAAGATTGTTCAACAATTGGGATGTAGAAAAGAGGAATGCTCTAACTTTAGAAAATATTGTTGTTGGCTTGAACAAATTGGTTGAAATTGATCTAATGGAAGGCTTATCCAACTTTTTTGAACTATATGATGTTGATGGTAATGGAAAAGTCAATAAAGAAGGTATGTTATTAATTTCTGAAGATCTTTTATACTTGACGACACCATGGAGAGATGGTTTTAAGTTGGATTCCATTACGAACAAGGCAATAGAGTCTGCTATTGCAGATGAAATCATCAAACAGCAACAACTAGCGGAAAAGATCAATAAAGAACGTGAAGATAATGCAAACGGAAATTCTAGCTCGAACGAGAATCTACCTGAAATCAAAATCCCAACTGAAATTGATATCGACAGAGAAAAATTAGAACGCCAGCAATCAGAAAGATATCTTTCAGCAGCAAGTATGTTTATTCAAAGATCATTTGAATATGCCCAACCTGAGGAAAACCCAGAAGTGCCATTAATTGATTTAGATGATAATGGAGATGAAGCTGACAGGATGACTAAATTAATGGCAAATGCGGCACTAGATCCTACACATCCAAAATATTTGAACTTGCCGACTTTCAGAATGGTTATTTTGGCTGATGAAACTTATGAACTATTTTTCTCTGAAACTTTCCGTGATTCCTTCCATATTGATAGCAAGATCAATAGCTTGAATAAGAATTCTCGTAATTTACGTGACATGTTCGATGGATTATTAGCCGATGGAAGACGTGTAGCAAATGAGGTTCGTCGTCGTATGGATACTCAATCAGCATCTTCAGCAGCTTCAGTTTCATCTAGAGTTCAACAGAATGACAACACGTCTATTAAATCGAGAAGTCATACAATTTCTTCATTCAATGATGAAGAGGATGATGATTTCAGAGGTACGCCATTAGAAGAAGACCTTTTGGACAATGCTGAAGCTCAAGTTCTAAGTGAAATTGTTCCATCAGAAGGGAGAGATAAATTGGAACTAGCTAACAATTCCATTGTTGATCATGATGTGAAGATTTTGGAAAGTTTCAGTAATGAGAATAAAAATAGTACGACGACTAATGGAAAGAAAAATGATCCTGCTATAATAGAATTCGAGACATGATGATAACGATATATTAGTGAAAGACCAATTTGAACTATAGAATTTGATTTCTTTATGATTCACATTGGCAAGTATTAGAAACGTATAAACGGCTTTCTAAATATTATATTATATTTTATTTTATTTTATTTTATTTTTATTTTTTTTTTTTTTTTTTTTTTTTTTTCTATTTCTCTTTTCTCTTTGGATGTTATATACTCGAGCATATAAATCAGTAAACACAAATGATAACTTGTATATATCGTTCGTGTAATAAGATTAATAGGATAATAATGACTGTTATATACGCAAATTCCATTTTAAGCAGGAGAAAAGTGATTATTATTATATCAAAACTAAATATGTATGAAATCTAAAGTAGCTTAAAAAGAAAGCAATTAAAATAAGAAAGCTTTATATATAAATACACTGGAATAAAAGTAATTGCTCAAAATATACTCTAGAAAAAAAAATCATTGATAAACCTCTCTTATCAAAAATAGTGCACTCCAAAAACATGCAAATACTCCATTTTTATGGTTTATTCTTTTTTCCAAATAGTTTTTTCAATTTACTAAATTTTTTCTTTTTATCTGGAATAGCTTCACTAGCTCCATCTCTATATTGGGCTCCAGAGAAGCCTTGATCCCTCTCCTGAATAAGTGGCATCACATTTTCTGGCGACTCAGAAACAACGGGATTGGTACCAGTTCTTTGTTTCGTAGGACTAACATCTTTGGCGAAATTATTTCTCTCCCTGAAGTTTGAAGTCGACTTTGCCAAATTAGTTCTCAAATTAGGTGATGTGGTTATTTCATCCTCAGAGTCCGAATCAGCAAATCTTGATTTAAATCCCAGATTTATATGCTGACGAGAGCTTCCGTAACCTTTAACGTCATTAACACCATTTACATATTGTTGCTGCTGTGGTTGCTGCTCTTCAAAAGTACCCACTCTCAAAGTCATGTACTTCAAATAATCTTCATGATCGCCTTGTTGCTCTGGGATTTGTTTCTCAAAGCTGGATTTTCTGACAAGCGGAGGCAAATTAGCAGCCAATTCCAGCTGGGATTGTCTTGGTTTATTATTCAGCTGAGCGAACAAAGCATCGGCACGAAGCTTTGCTTCCGATTTAGGTAAAACAAATTTACCAGGTGATACCTGTTTTGGCATCGAGATCGCTATCGATGAAGGCCTAGTTGAAGATTGCAGTGAGTGTAATTGTTGGGGTTGTTTAGATCTAAATTCTGACTGTGGTCTCAATGACAATCTGTAATTATTATTTGCTGGACTGCGATGCTGCAGTTGAACGTTCGATGTCACAGCCAGGGTCTTATTTGCCGCACTATTAGACCTTGATCTTTGTTTAGAGATTGCTTTGGAAGGTGTATACAGCAGTGGTGTCGCCTTTGGAAACTGTTCCTGAGGTGGAGCAGTTAATTTTGAATTTAATCTGGTATTTTCAGCTGTTGTCAAAGAAATATAAGCACTTGAGGCTGCCGAATCTTCTGAAGGCGAAAACTCACCAGTTGCAACATTTTTCTTTCTGGACGATGACTTTAAAGCCGACTTCTTTCTAGTTAACGCAGCTCCGGCTTTTTCGCTTGGCGCTGACGGAATCACCGGTGGATTTGATAATCTTCTTTCTGACCTTGGAGGTATATTTAACGAATCATTTTGAATATTATCTTTTATCTCAGAAGTATCACTAGGTTTCAAGGAGGGTATCAGTGAACGAAGCAGTTTTGCCATGGTCATCTCATTATTAGGTTCAGAAGATAGACCTGAATTTTTGTTTTCATCCTCTTCATCAGGAACAGAAATTGAGGTCGTTGTAAAATTTATATTTTTACTATCTTGATCTTCTCTTTCTGTTTCTTCTTCAACTTCTGTGATCTCAGAAGCAATTTCTGCATTGTAAATATCTGAAGCAGCAGAATTCAACCCAGATTTTGATGAATCATTCGTATTTGTTATATCAGAAGAATCATTTGTATCTGGTGCTTTACCAACGTCAGAGTTCTCGACGATGGGTTTACTTTCAGAAGGTAAATTAGATAAAATTTGATTGGGATACTGATCTTCCAAGTTCAGTTCTGGTAATGAACCATTCGACTTGATATTATTGGAAGTTAGCTCTTCCGTACTTAAAGACTTGTCATTGCTTTGAAAGTTCTCATCATCTTTTGATTTTGAAAATTTGTCATTTTTTTCCTCTTCTTTTTCTTTTGCTAAATGTTCAGCTTTTTCAGTCTCTAATAGCTGCTGTCTAGCAACTTCTTCTTCGTATTCTTTTTTCAAACGTTCTTTTTCAGCAGCTTCTAATTCAGTTCTTTCTTTCTCCATTTTTTCTTGAACTAGTCTTTCCTCTTCTAATTTATTCAAATATTCTTGTTCTAATAATTCTCTTTCACCTTCTAATCTTTGTTTATCAAGTTCAATTTTCTCCAATTCTCCATTTTGATCTTTAGTTGTTTCTTCTGTAATAGGGCGGTAATATTTTTGATCGCTTTTTAATTGTCTTCGTATAGATGGAGTCCTCGATATCTTTGTAGGATTTGGATTTCCAATATGAATCAGACTCTTAGTATTTGGAGTTACATAACCACTTCTAAAAGATGACTTTCTAGAAAAACTTGTTAATGAATTAGTTCTGCTTCCATTAGTAGATTTCAGTTCATTTATTGGAACATCGACTGCAACTAATCCATGCACTGAAGGAACATATTTTCTAACAGTTTTCGGAGTTTGTTGCAGAAAAGATGGGGACGAAGAAGTAGAACCCATATTATTTTTTTGAACTCTTGAACCATATTGCAGTTGACCTATTCTTTTCATCTTGGATGAATTCTCAGAAGACGTATCTGAAAATGAAACTTTATTTTTAGAGGACAATTTAGGAGTAAACAGAGTCTTTTGCTCTTGATTAGTAGAGATTGAAGTCTTTTCATTCAGCTTTTCCAGATCATCTTGCTCAAAATCAAACTCGTTAATTTTTTCTAAATCAGTATTTGTATTCGTATTTGCAACTGGTTGTTTTAAACCATTTTCATGTTGACTATTTAACTGTTTTAATGATTGAGGAGTTAATGAATGTTGTTGTTGAGAAACAAGAGACCTACTTCTTGTGGAACCATCATCTGTACCACCATTTGTCACTGCAACCGGAGATGATCCATTATATTGAAGACTACTTGAACGAGAAGAACTGCGTTGTTGTTGATAATGTTGAATCATTGGTGATAAGCGCCCATTATTATTAGTTAATGAACCTCTTAAACTATTTGCCCTTCTTGTAAAACTATCAGTTCTTTGAGAGGTTGGTGGAACAGATAAATTGGAAGCCGAACCATTATTTTTCCGTAAAGCGGCACCAATTGCCGAAGCAGCAGCATAAGCGCCAGCGCTAGCTCTATTTGTTCCTGGTTGTATACCGTTCACTCCAGTATAAGAAGCGTCAGAAACATTACGGCGGCTTTTTGATCTCGAAAACATACTAAATCTAATAAAAAAAAGCGCTGAGTAAACGTGTGCTAAAGCTCTTGAATCACCAAAAAAAGATAGATTTTAATAAAATTCCTCGATAAAGAAACTTTTAAATCAACTATCTATTATTTATTTGATTTCAAACAAAAAGTGAAAGCGAAACAGCAAACGACAGCGCTAAAAAGACAAAGAAGAAAAAAAACAAAAGAACAAAAAGAAAAAAAACAAAAAGAAGTAAAGAAAAAAAAAAAGAAATAAAAGTAAAAAAAAATAGATTAATTCACCTAATCTCAATCAAGAAAATAAATGGTTCAAATTTATCAACTATAGATAGATCAATTGATTCAAATTTAGATACAATATAATTACTACTACTACTATTACTACTACTTTAACCTGATTATCGGTACCTAAGTATTTTTTTTTTTTACTGATTTGACGACCATATTACAGCAAGAAAAGAAGAAGAAGGCATAAAAAAAAATCAAAATTACCGTTTTGGGAAACATAATATTTCTGGCCACGACCATTGGCTCTTTAAAATAAAAAATAAATAAATCACGTGCTACAAAAGAAAGTAGTGTTGAGTGCTAAAAAAATATATATATAAATAAAAGAAACCAAAAATGGCAGAACTTTACCCGTGTATTATTTTTTTTTGATTTATATATAATACACCCCGGGGGACGGAATTTTTTATAGGCTAGCGTCCGTGGAGCTAAAGAAATGGTATAAAACTTAATTGAGAACTAATAGTTCAATAGCAAGCATAACTAATTACCTTATTTTATAACTAGACTAAATTTTGGCTAAATAGGAAGAGAATGAGATGGATATTGAAAACCTGTTTCAGCCATTTTGTATCTTCTTTTTTTTTTTTTTTTTTTTTTTTTTTTTAAAAAA
>KV454012.1:1456535-1470468 GCA_001661245.1 Pachysolen tannophilus NRRL Y-2460
CCTTTTTTTTTTTTTTTTTTTTTTTTTTTTTTTTTTTTAACTTCTTAAAAAAAAAAAAAATTTAAAATTTCAATCTGCAAAGCAACGCAACTCAAGATGACACATATAGTTTACAGAAAGGAACAATAGAAGATAAAATTGACTTTTTTTTATTTTAAAAAAAAAAAAATTATTTTTTTCAGGTTACATAATACATGCAATCTATGTATTTATAGTGAGTCATTATGGGAAACAATAGGCGCTTCTCCCTATTAGTCCGTGGAATAGTCTTGAATAGTCAATAACGTCCCAGGTTAGATGCTGCTAGATAACTACTATTGACTGATTGATTTATTGATTTATTGATTGATGGAGATGCTGGTGTTGGTGGCGCTCTAGCAATCATTTTGGAATCCAAAAAGAGAAAAGTATACGCGCAATTATTAGGTCGAAAACTAACTAAAAGAGTTAAAACAATATTGTTATTTTCCAAATTGAGCAAAGCATTGGGGAAAGTAAAGCAAAGATTTATTTCTAGTGCATTACATGAGTTTCAAATGGATTTAAGCTGATATATATAACTTTTTATATGGCAAAGAAACAAAAAGAAAAAAAGTTTTATATTGTATATTGTGTAGTATAATTTTACTCCCGCTTTAGTTTTTGGAGTACACGTGAGAGAAAAGTCCGGGAAATGGGAATATTGCCTTTTTTTTATTTAATTAAAAAAAAACAAATAATTATTCTCTTTGGTTCTTCATAATCACCTCCAATCTCTTGGTCTTTTAAAAGGAAAAGAAGAAAAGATAAAATAAAAAAAAAAAGCGCTAGTTATATTGTCTTGATTAGCGTATCTAAACCATATTTAGTTATCTGCAGGCCAAGTGTGGCTATTATGCAGCAACAAATCGGACATTATTAAGCTACGTCTGGCCATTTTCATCAAATTCGCGGAACTCCAATCAGTAACTTTTTTATTTTTTTTTATTTTTTTGGCTTCGTCATTTTTGGCAAGTAAAACTGGATGATCGGTTTGAATTCATTTAGTTCCATCCAAGACTCATCTGAGTGACCATCTAGCATTAAAAACATTGTTGCTAGATATGATTCATCACTATATTATGCACTAGTAATAGGCAACTAACTGGACTAGGAGTGTAAGTAGCACGTATGTAACGCAAAAGTAAAGATCTCTGGCTATAGATCTATGGCCAGATCTATATGGCCAGAGATCTGGCTCCACTTTGCCTTTTAGTTTGTGAATAACAAAGAGTTTTTGAAAACCTTATCTTTATACGCATAATTAGGGAAAGATGATAAAAATTTGGAGAACTATACTTAACTTTGCGTACACAATCTTAATCGGCCAACCTCAACCGACATGAATAGAAATAGCAAAAAAAAAAAAAAAAAAAAAAAGAACTCAATACTTTAAACACTTTGGCTTTAGGCTCAGTTTTGAGGTTTTTTTTTAGATAAAGTAAATAATTTTAACAAAGCTCCATATATTATTGAGAGAATTAAAAGAAATACTTAGGAAAAAATAAAAGTAATAAAAAAATAATTAGACATTATCTTTAGAAATAAAAAATCACAAAAAAAAAAAAACCAAGTACTAAAATAAAATAAAAATAAAATAAAAATAAGAATAAAATAAAATAAAAATAAAGTAAAATAGTAAAAAAAGCTAACCTAACACAGATATAAGAATTATAAGCTGAAGTGAAAGTTCAAAAAAACACCCTTTAAATAAAATACAGCAAAAGAATAAAAACATAATAAGATAGTTATTAAAAGGAAAAAAAGAAAAAAGAAAAAAAAAAATAAAAATTCAATAAACAGAATGGAAACGTTTGTTCATGATGCGAGTTTGTTTTCTAACTCTTCTGCTTCTTATCTTTTGGTCAGGTCTAGTGTTTCTCCAGGAATCCACTGCCCTTTGTATTAATCCTCTTTGATTTCTAATGATAGGATTCAAATATGCCAACTTCCATCCAATATAATTACATTCTCTTTCGTATTTTCCTCTATTACCTTTATACTCTTCAGGGGGGACCATTGCACCTGGGTATATGCAGTTTTCTGCTATGAAATGATCACCGTAATCAAGAGTATCTTTGAAATCTATCTTTGGACATTTCAAAGTGAATTTTCTTATGATTTTTTTCTTTGAATAATAAAAGGTCAAATTCTCTTCACCTGTTAATTCATCTCTAGTTAATTCTGGTGCCGCAGCAGGTATAGGACCTGGTTGAGAAGTATATTTTTCCAGGTTATCTGAAATATTACCAACAGATTTTGATTTGCGATGACTAATGTCTTTAAATTGAACACCACTTTCAGTATCGTATTCTGGAGTTTCTAACGGTGAAGTTAAATAGTTTTGCTTGAATATAAGAGATTCATAACTCAATGAATTTCTAAAAGTGGATCCTTGTTGAGCTGCTGCTGCTGCTGTCATACTTGTAGTTGCTCCAATTTGTTGATTATTTTCGACCAAAGATGAAGATGGGAAGTAAGGGGAAACAGGAGTCGTAACTTCTTCTAATTGTCTCATGCCGTTATATGATTCATCTTGGTCATTAGTTGTATTTTGGAAATTCATTACTTGTGCTGGAAATACATTAGGATTTATCTGTTGTGGTAATTGATCATGCTGAGGCTGCGTGAAAGGGTATTGCATCAGATGTTGCGGCAGCGGCACCAGTGCCTGTGACAGTTGCGTCGATGGCTGTAACTGTTGACCTGAAACTAATAAGTTATTATATATGGACATAGTTTGTTGTTGTTGTTGTTGTTGTTGAGACCCCATAGATAGGAACCCATCTTGTGCACTCATCAGTGGTGCTGGCACTCGATCCATGAGGAAACTACTTTCAGCTGTCTTTCCCTGCGAGAAACCCGCATTTTCTTCAGGTAAAAATTGTTGAGAATTTCTAGGTGTTATGTAGTTGTATGAATTTCCAGGTAGAACATAGAGTTGTTGTTGATTATATAGATTCTGTGATTGGAAAAATTGTTGTTGTTGCTGTTGTTGTTGTTGTTGTTTTGGTTGGCCCAACGAAAAACTTGGATTTGAAGCATCTATATTGGTCAAAAGGAAATCCGGACTTTCAAAGGTCGAAATATGATTAGCATTCATTATTCAGCTCAGTTTATAGAAGAAAGTAAAAAAAAATAAAAAAACAAAACAAAATAATAAGATGTTCTTGAGTAAAAAAATACTAGAACTGTACCCTATAAGTGTATCAAACTTTCTGAATTGAAGGAATTAAAAACAGTTGTGACAAGAAAACATCAAAACGTTAAAAACAACTAAAATAAAAATAATAATTTACCAAGATAAGGGAAAACAATAATTTTAAAAAAGTTTGGATTAAATGGTAAATATATAGCTCTCGTTGTAGGAACTTTAAAATTCTGACAAAAAGCAATAAAATTAGTCAAGCACAGATACAGTGTGCGCAAGATGATGATCAGACACAGTTAACTTAACATAATACTGTAGTGATTATGATTAAACTTACGTACTGTACTCAAGTAAAGGCCATATCAGTGCATATGCTTGCGTCAGAAAAAAATTTTGAGATTCAATATATGTGCATGTTACGATTTGGAGACTGCATTAGAAAAAGATCCACTTTTAGATTGAGTGAGAAAATGTTGTTTTCTACCCATCTCAGCATATGTTGAAAAACATATAGGGAGAGGTGGGTATAAATGCTTTCCTTTTCTTCACGATTGCATTACATATTTAAAATTAATAAAAAAAATAAAAAAATTTTGAACTCCACTCCAAATCTTGCTAGTTATTTCAAAAAGATATTATACGTTACTTGCTCCCCCAATATACTAGAAAAGACTTGATATAGGTAATATACCTTGAAAAATACGCTGCGTAAACCTCTTTACAGAAATATAAGAAAAGTTTAAAAAAAATACAATGAAATTTCAATCTATTTTTTTTTTCTTTTTCTTTTTTTTTTTGTTTCTTTTAATTCTTCTTCTTCTGTTTCTTCCTTTACTTTTTTTGTCTTACGTCTAAGTAGGCTATACTTTTATCATTTCAACCGTAAAAAAAAAAAATTTTTTTTCTCAAAGAACTTTTTAAAATTTGTCTTGTCTGTTTATAAGCTGGTATATAAAAAAAAAAGGTAATAACATGGAGAACTCTAAAACCGATATGAATAGGAAGAAGGTTAATTAAAAAAAAAAAAAAAAAGGTAATTAAATACCATAGGAACCAATTTGGTAATTGTGCAGATTATTATTCTGTATCATGCAGCTATTGCATTTAATTATTAATATTAAATCTTAAGTGATAGTTAAACTTTGCTTTCGAGATCCACTTAAGGATAGATTCATGTTTCTTAGATCCAAAAAAAAAAATAAAATAAAAAAGTTAACTATATTTTACTAAATAGTACTTGTTTAGCAAAAAAATTAACTATATCTTATAATACATCTTATCTAGTCTGATACAATATATACATATATATATTTTTTTTTTTATTATTTTTAGCCTTATCAATTTGAATAATAGATTGACCACCACGCGTGGTAAAAGAAACGGAAACGAAACTTTACTTTAATGTTCATGTAAAAAAAAAAAAATTTCAAGGAATTAATGAAGAATAATTTACCACATAGTGCTTATTGTTCCTTCTATTTTTTAGATAGAAAAAACTTTTTTGAAACATGCTTTTTACCTCAAAAAAAAAAAAAAAAAAAACAAAACAAAAACAAAAACAAACATGAAAAACAAGAAAAACTAAAAAAACAATTATGAATTCTCTAGAAACCAGAGAAAAAATATTAAGCATCTTGTTTGAATTCAAACGCCATCGTCAAAGGTAACTCGTCCGGTATATCTTCCCAAACAAGATAACATGTTTACAACTACATGTGGGACTAATGAAGTAATATTGACTTTGCATTAAGTATGTTGCAGATGTCTCAAAGTAGAAATATTGTGCATACTCACGTATTAATTCGGTCTCAAAAGAAAAGATTTATTCCAATTCGGTAGTTTCTATGTATTTCACCTTTCGAAAACATGGTTTACTAATAGATTATTTAACGAAACAATTGAAATAAGCAAGCCTGAAAATTATAAGGTACACCATATGCATTCCTCAAGTGCATTCGTCAAATGCGTTCGTCAAATGCATAGCTTGAAGTTTAATGAAAACCGGGAGTACCGTAAGATTTTTTTTATTTTTATACCTAATTACAAAACAAAACAAAAAAACAAAAAAAACTAAATAAATAAAAAAAAAAAAAAAAAAGGTAAGGACATATTTAAAAGATAAAGAAGGAGGGGAGATTCACCCCTCTTTGTTAAACAATACCTTGCCGAAGACTTTCCAAGAGTAGCTTAAAAATGATTTGTTTAAGTTAAAAATTTCAATTTGAAGTGGTGTTAAAACAGATTTGTGAAAATTGAACTTAACGGTTTTATTAATTGAATTTTGTCGATCAATTTTATTAAAACCAGTCTAAAGATAACCATAGAAATTTCTTCAGGTCATTCTTTAAAGAAAGTTATTAAATTATATGTGTATATGTATGTCTGAACACTCATACACACACACACACACACAAACACACATGGAATTCTACAAACTGTTAAAAACTTATTGTAATTCGCGGTCAAGAAAATCGTTGCAGCAGTAGCAAATTATAAAATTAAGGTCACTTCTATTGTATCAAATCTCATACCTCAAAACAAGCCATTGATAAAAAATCTAAGATCTATCTTAATTAGAAATATCATCCCATTTTAAGTGATTGCTCATCAGAATAAGCTCTATTATTTGATTTTATTGTAGAGCAAGGAATATTATTATCTTTCCAATAAGATTAAATTAATTACAATAAATACGTACATATTATGTAATGAGGTACAATATGTCAAATTTTTAATTTTTATCAAAAAATAGGGTCATTAACGGGAACTTCTTTATCTCTTGGAAAAGACCCAATTGGTCCCAAATTTGAACCAATAATTATCACGTGCAAAAAAGAAAAGATAAATAAAAAAAAAAAAAAAAGTAAAGTGTTGGTTTTTTTTTTCTTGTGCCTGTGAGTTTCTATTTCTGTTTTTAATTTTTTTTAAATAAATGCGGAGAAAATGCGGTCGTGTGTTTGCTCCTAAAAATAATTAAATTTGAGAAGGCAGGGCGCAGGAAGAAAAAAAAGAATCGAAATAAAAGTTCCATTTGTTTCAATTCTTTTTTAGTTTACATCACCTATAATAATTTTTAATAATCTATTATTACTTTTATTATTTTACCCGTTAAAAAGAGATCAATCAATTTAATTGATATTAACGAATTTTTAACCATCAGGTGAATTGGTTATTAGAATTGATAATGGCTGCTAATCAATTAAAAGGTACGGATGAAGTAGATACTTCCAAGTTATCTCCGCAAGAGCTTAAAATATATAAATTATATGGGAAGTTGCCGTCTAGGTCAGATTTACTTCATTCGAAATTAAAAGATCGGAAATATTTTGATTCTGGAGATTATGCAATGAGTAAAGCAGGCGTTATTAAAAATGAAGGACCACTTGAGAATTTAAAGCATCCAGATTTGGAGAAAATTCAAAGAATTAATAGAAACTCTGTAAGTGGTAGTAATAGTAGAGGAAGCATATGTGGAGTTATAGGTTCTCAAAATGGAGGTAATGTTATGTTTAGTGGGAAATCCAATTTGGAGAAAGAGGTTAAAGGTGAAGATAACAATGAAGGCAAATAAAAAAAAAAAAATAAAAAAAAAAAAAAACTATATATGGAGATGAATTAAGTTATGTAATTTTTTGGATTCTTAGGTTTAGGCAAGAATCATAAATATATATAAAGGGCAATGAATATACGGAATATACAATGAATATGAATACATTGAATTGAATGCAGTTATTATTGACTTTAAAATTTTTTGTCGCTTCTGATCTTGGAAAGAGTTTTCATTTTATTTAGTTTTAGTTTTTAGTTAGTTATTAGTTATTAATTATTAGTTATTAGCTATATCCCTAATTATATTATATTTATATTATATAAACCGTATATATAATATATAATATCCACTACCGCAATTTAATTCACCAAAATACCAAAAATAATAAATAAAACCCAAATAGCCCAAATATATATATAAAAAAAAAACCACTTTAGCTAAAAGAAAATAAAAGCGTATTACCTGTAACAGAAAACCGTAAAAAATAAAAAAATAAAATAAAAAAAAAAAAAAGATTAAAAGCAATTAATGAAGAAACCCCTCTTTCACTTCATTTGAACCTAATAATACTTGGTTTTGCATTTCTAGCATTTCTAGAACCAAATAAAAATCCTAAGCTAAAACTAATTGAAGCTATAATAATTGATAAACAAGTAATTTGAAATAAGACATTATTTAATTTTTGAACGCTGCTTTCATTATCATTATTTTTATTTTTATTTTTATGTTTATCTAAATTTTTTCTTTTTAAGACTCCTTTACTACCATTTCTATCATTAATATTATTCAATTTTTTTGACATACGATATGGTGATAATGATAAAGAATTTGATCTAAACCCATCATCTGTAACAGTGTAATCGCTATCACATATATCATTTAATATATGTTTACTACCTGAAAATTTATTATTTTTCATAGAGGTATTATTAACCACTGTTGATGATGCTATTGTTGAATTAGAAAGCCTTCTTAAATTTGTCTTATATTGTTTAGTAGTGTTAGTGTTATTAGTAGTATTGGTAATGTTGTTTGTGTTTGTTTTCTTTGAAGAAGAAGTCAATAGTATTGTGGTTAAAGAATTATCAATATTAATTTCACTTGATTTTTTTCTTCCATCATCATAATGATTATCATCATGATATTCATTTTGATATTCATCATCACTATCCTTAAATAACCAATTTTGCAAATTTTTCTTTTTCTTTTTCCCCTTTTTATCTACCGCCAATGCCAGAATCTCACCCAAACCCGCACTATCATTCGACTCATCATCACCAGTCAATAAACCAGCATTATCATCCGTATCTAAATAGTTGAAATATGACGCGACACGCGAATAATCCCCATAACTAATTCTATCTCTAGCTGTTAAATCAATCCATGAATCTTCTTCAGGCAATCCAGCGCCAGTACCAGTACCACTACTAGTACCACTACTAGTACCATTATTACTATTACTACTATTATTATTATTATTATTTTTGTTGTTGTTGTTTTTACTGGTACTAGTAGTAGTACTCTTGGTATTTAATTTCAAACCGCTCTTCCCATCTTCTTCACTTTGTAATGCCGCCTCTTCTTCCTCGTTCAATGAATAACTTTGTTCCAAAAGTGATTGATCAGTCAAGTATACTTCTTTATTCGCGTTCTGAGTCCAATTTTTCAAATATTGAGAATTGTAACCTTGATTCTTATTGCCGCCACTACTATTAACCATTGACAATTTTTATTTAATAATTATAGATCGATGGATTAATAGATCAATAAATTGATTATATATATATATATATATAGATAATAATTATTTAGATAGAAAGATAGATAGATTATATATGTAAGCCATATTATATAGATTGCTTTCTTGTTCGGAATCCGGAAATCTCTTTGTTTTGTTTTGTTTTGTTTTACGTTTTTTTTTTTGTTTTTCTGTTACTGAGCACACGACTGATGTGTTTTCCGTTTTTTATTTTTCGCAGCGGAAAAGAAAGAAAGATCAAAAAAAAAATTCTTTCCGTTATCACCACCAACACGGGAAGAAAGACATAAATATTATGCCCTCGTTTAGTAGAATCAAGTTAAGATTTCTTTCTTTCTATATATATATATATTTAAATATATATATATATTACTATTTTTATATTAATTTTTTTTTTATCTTTTAAAGTTTTTTTTTTAAGATAAAAAAAGTTAAAGATTAAAGATAAAAATAAGTTTATTAATCTATTGGAATTGTGATTTTTTATTTATTGATACATCAAGTTATTAGAAAATTAATAGATTAACTAAATAACAAAGAATAAAGAATAAAAATTTTGCAAATAGATACTTTAATACCCTTCATATCTATTGTGCTGCATTGATTGCATTTTTTTTTTTTTCTTTTTTTTTTTTGGCTAATTAATAAATAGTACTGCTAATCAAATAATTAATACCAATTTTTTATTTTTGGGTTTGTCAATCGCTTAGTGGTATATAATAAGAAATGTCGGGGATATTGAATCATAACAATGATTCAATAGTTAGTTTGATGAAACCGACTTTATATCAGATATATGGGAATGATGAAGTTGATTTGGATAATGAGAATAATGATATTTATGTTAATTTGAATGAGAATATTAATAGGCATAATATTAATGCTGATAATGAAGGTTATTTTTTAGTCAATAGACATTTAAAGAAGAATGAAAAAAGACCTTTATTACAAAAAATTATTATTACAATGTTAAAACTTTTAGTATTAGCAATAATGGGTAATTTATATTTTAAACTTTTAGAATCAATTAATTATAATGATGAAGGTAAATCAACAAAATTACCAAACTTGAATGATTTTAAAATATTATTTTTATTTTCACATTTTTTAGGAAAATTTAATTTAATTAATTTTAAAAATGAAAAATTTGGTGTTGCTCTTAATTGTTCATTAGAAGGAATACTGTTGGGATTAATCCAACCAGTGGTATTAGATAATTTATTAAAATTGGTTTTTGAAAAAAAACAAAACAAAACAAATTCTACATTGCACATTAAAATTCCAACTGGAACAGTATCAGCTGAAACAGTTATTTCTGAAGCTGAAAATTTATCAAGTGGAAATTTAAAAGTGGAAAAAAAATTATCAAAAAATAACAACAGTATTTCCAACAGTAAGAATTTGGCATCTTTTATAAATAAAAATTATGAAACAATTTTGAGATCAACAGTTGCAGTTATTGGTATTTCTTATGGTTTGAAAAAAATAGAATGGGAATCTTCCCTTCAAGCTTCTATTTCATGGTCATTACTAAACCCATGTTTATGGCTATTGTTAGATGGAACTTGGTATGGATTCTTAAGCAATTCGTTTGTAAGTTGTACCATGATGGTCTTGGGTCTTGTCTTTGGAGATACTAACAAGAACCTAGTCGATTTATTTGATCTCGAAGAATTGAGCAAAATCTTATGGTTAGGTAGCTTTTCGTTTATTGGTATGTTGATTTTTAGCAAAGTTGGAAGATACTTGTTTGGTCGGGATTGAAAATAATAGTTTTTTGAAAGAAAGAAAAAAAAAAATAATAATTTTAAACTGAATTTTAACAACAACGATAATAAAAAGAGAGACTTAATTATTTATTATAAACTATGGACTTCTTCTTCTTCTTCTTCTTCTTCTTCATTAATACAAGGCAATTTACCTATCTATATATATATATATATTTAATACTATATCTTATAATAATTCGATAAATGACAGTATTACCTGGGATGTGTGTGTGTGTTGTTTTTTTTTTCTATTACAATAATTTATCCTTTTGTTCTTCTAAATCAATCTTACTAAAAATAAATTTATAAATTATCCAACTGAAGCCAATTCCAAGAAAGATATAACAAAAGACAGATCCTATTAACCAAATTAAATATGTTGAATCTATTTCTCCAATATCAAGTAATATTCCATCTAAATATTGATCCAAGTTTTCTACTTTATAATCATTGAATTTTGTAGAAAAATAATAATTTGGAGTAATTTTAATAACTAAAAAATCTTTCCTATCATCATTTAAAATTAAACTTGAATAATCTGTATAATTATTATTAATAAATCTTTTAATATGCTTTTCATTTTGTTTTTTTTCCAAAAAAAAATCACTTGAATCACTATCTAAAGATATCACTTTATGATTTAAATCTATTTCAATTGGATTTAATGCATTCCAACATACTTTAAAATTGAAATTTTTCCAACGGGAACTTTGATTTATCACTTCTAGCCAAAGTTCAATAATTATTAAATTTTCAGAATCATTTAAATTTTTTTCCAAATCATTATTATTCAATTCATCAATAATTTCTTTATGTATACTCAATAAATCCAATATTATTCTTTGATTTTTAAATTTTGAATTTGGTAATTCTAAAGTTGGTAATTTATTCAGTGAAATCAATGATGATGAAATATGTACATCATTCGATCTTAATTCAAAAGCATTTAATTTGTATATATCTCTAGATGGTGGAATGGATAATGATATAGTTTCTGTATTGGCCAAAATTTTTTGGGGGTAAAAAACCAACAATAATAGCCAACTTATTAGTATTATTCTCATAATTATCGTTTAATATATAATATTTATCTTTTTATTAATGATTTTTAATTTTTCTACAATTAATTTAAAATGATAAAATCGTTAAATTCAGTTATAGTAAAAAGACTGAAATTTTAATAAATAAATAAATGAATAAATAAATAAATATAAATAAATAAAAATAAAATAAATAAATAAATAATTTTGAAATCAATTTTTAGCTTCTGTAAAAATTCTAACCGGATAAGTCTCATCATACATACCATGTTCGTTTTCTGATAAAATTTTCCATTTGAATTTATTCAAGTTTGGAGCAACTACAGGTTCACCTTGAGGACCCAATATTTCACCATTAATAATCTTATCATTACCAGAAACTTTAACTAAAGTTGTATTTAATAAAGCCTTATCCTTTTCATATAATTCCAACTCTTTAATTCCTTTATTTCCAATAGATATTCTTGGATTCAGTAAACTTCCAAGAGTTAACAATCCTCCAAGTTTAACTTGATCTATTTTCGAAGTTTTTGGAAAACTTCTTCTAAAATCTCTATCAAAATAATTATTTTTAGCAATATCTCCAGATGGAATAGTAATCGGATCTTTATAATTGGCTTTAATTTCAGTATCGGTAGGTGATGGAACACGGAAATACTTCACCAATGGATTACCTGATGACCTATTTGGTACTAAAGTAAGAATTTGTCTTATCTTTTCCCAAATTCCAACAGAACCAGTGGTGTATTTCTATAATGGCAAAAAAAAAAATAATAATAATTATCATTCTTTTAGTAAAAATCCATATAAATTTGTACATCTCTTTATCTTGAATAAAAAAAATTAAAAATTTACTTACTTTAAAAACAGCAACAGGACCTCCAGACATGATAGAACTAATCCGATTCCAATAGATTCAAAAAGAATAGAAACTTTAATATAATATATATATATATATATATATATATAAATAAAAGAAAGAAATTAATTAATATTGTATTGCGGAATTAATTGTAATTTGTTTTTTCGGTTTTCATATTAAATTTACCCTTTTGGATTCCTGGTATTTTTTACTTTAGTAATTAATATAAATATATATATATATAATATATAAATATATATTTTTTAATCAATTAGAAACGGATAGGTTTATAGAGACGTTGGTAAAATGCCATGGATTCTTAGTAGGTTACTATTAGGTGGGAATAGTACTGAAGCCGATACCCAAGTAAGTCTTGAGGAAGAAGAGGAAGAAGAAGAAGAAGAAGAAGAAGAAGTTCAACAAGGTCAAACAGAACATGTAGATATAGATTTACAGCAACAAGAAGATAGAGTACTTGCACAATTAATATTACGTTTTTTGCAAACTGGACATGATCAATTAGAACAAGAGCAAAGGCGGCAAATCACAAGCAACAATACTAGTGAAGAAGATGCTTTAAATGCAGAAATAGATAGAGTCTTTAGAGTTCATAATAATGCTCATAGATATGGTTCATTTTTTTTACATTTGATCTTTTCAGCATGTCTGATTTTATTATTAGGATCTTTTTTAAAAATCACATTTTCATTTCTGACTTTCAGCGCTGATATAACAAAAGATTTAGATGATTTTACTTTTATTTTTGATAATAATGGTACAGAAAAATTGGATGGTTCTAGGTTAATTGTTAAATTTAATAAAATAGTAGAAGAAGAATTGAATAGGTATTCTTTCCATGATTTTAAAGATTCAAGTAAATACTTGACTTTATTATTATTCTATATATATACAGGTATCACCTCTTTTATACTGCTTATTTTCTTCACAGTGGGGACAACTTGTTTAACCTTAATCTTGGGTAAAAGATGGTATTGTCTAGATAAGTTCTTACTAACAGTCACTTCAGAATCGAACGGGATTTTTTAGCACGAAAAAAAATGAAAAAAAAAAATTTTTTTTTTTTTTTTTCCTGACAAAAATATATCGAATACATCAGATAAATAGATATATATATATATATATATATATATATTAGAGCAGAAAGGAAAGTGATAGGGAACTTATATTGTTGGTTATTTGTATTTGAAATGAATGATGAGTGTTAGCGCATGATTAGGTAGTGTTATGCGGTTTGTTTTTTTCTTTACGAATTTTCAATTTTTATAAAATTTCTATTTTTTTTTTTTTTTTTTTTCATTTTTATTGAAATGTCTCATCATCATATACTGGCACTGATACCTTCATCTGTGAATTTTTATGGTGACTCAAGATTAGGATCCAAGTATCAATCGATCATAAGTTTGTTCAAGTATTCGATTTTATTTGTTTTAGGGTGTATAATCTTGTCAAGGTTAGATAGATCTGGTGACGGATTAAGATCCTTTGTACAATTTTTATGGAAATATTTAAATTCCTCGAATCCCTTGATGGATTATTTAATAATGCAAAATGATAGATTTGTTGGGAATAGTCACAATCATAATCAAAATCAATTATTTGGAGAGTTAATATTTGATCCTGGTGATAGGTTTCAAACTTTCAATAGTATGGCTCTATGTTTAATAACTTTTTTCGGTTTAGGGTTCGTTGGGTTGCTAAGTTGATAAGGTTTAAAAGGTAATTAAAAGATTTTTTTTTTTTTTTTTTTTATTTTTTATTTATTA
>KV454012.1:1471740-1537077 GCA_001661245.1 Pachysolen tannophilus NRRL Y-2460
AGAAAATTTGAATTCTTGAACATTGTTGGTGCAGATATCGTTGAAGTTAGTCCAGGTTATGATCATTCGGAAATCACTGCTACCAATGCTGCTCAAGTTGTTTTTGAAATAATGACTAGTATGACTAAAAAAATTGATTTTGAAAAAAATTCTTTCAAAACAAAAACAGAAAAACACCAATTTTTATTAAAACAACAATAAATAACAATATATAAATCTAGTTTGATTTTTTTTTTATTTTTTTTTATTTTTTTATTTTTGACTTTTATTCACCAATCTCTAGAACAAATGTACAAAAATATCTAATGGCACTATATATTTCTTTCCCAACAGGTTGGATGTATTTTGTAGGTAATAAGAAACCATGAGTTCCATCATCTCTTAATTTAATTTGAAAAGCCCAAAATGCCCTATTATGATACATATAATCTAATGCACTTCCACTTCCTAAACTTGGTAATAAGTCAACGTCTTTTTCAAGACAAGCACTTAATACATCATAATGTTCACCTGATTTTAATCTAATCAGCTTTGATAAACCATACAGTAATTCAATAAGATTTTCCAGATCTCTTGGTTGCTGTTCACAAGAATAAGCATAAGGGTATAAAACTTCTTGTGAATAAGAATGTAAATCAATATAACCATAAATGTTATGACTTTTATTGGTATCATTTAAATATTTATTCCATAATTGAGCTTCTAAACTTTCAAATGCTGCTTCACCGGAATAATCTTCTCCACAAGGATTATCATCAGAATGAGTCCAATGATAATCAAATGAATGATCAATATCTATTCCAAAACAACGAGAGATATAAGTTTCTTGTCTATTTTTACGCCATAATCTATCTTGTGTCCATGTATATTCATAACCATCTGGGTTCATTACTGGTAAAATTAAAAAATCTAAATTATCCAAAAAATATTTTTCCTTTGAATATTTCAGTTTACCATAAATACTTTGTTCATAACGAGAGAGTAATTGATAAATTATATAACATGTTGATGATACAGAAATCCATTCTCTAGCATGAAGTCCACCAGTAATAACAATAGTTTTTTTATTAGTTATATCACTATTATGATTAGAAATACGAACAGCTTTTAAATCTTTACCTTCAAAAGTTTGTCCAATCCATTCAACTGAGATAAGGTGAGGATATGTTTGTACAAGTAAATCCATCCAAGCATAAATAGATTTTAAAGGTCTATAAGATTTAAAAAATAAATCTTGTGAAATTTCTAAAGAATCTCCATTTGAATTTTCTTCTTCTTGAAAAGTTTCAAAAATAGCTTGTGATAAATCATCAATCATTATTTTATAACTAATTCCTAACATATTATTTTTTTTCTGTAAAATTTCAATAAAATTTCTTAAAAAATCTTGATTTATAAAATTTAAATCTATTGATTTTTTCAAATATGAATTAGACCAAATTTCAACATTTGTTTCATTTTTCAGTGACAGAATAACATTAAATAAATTTGATCTTGCTAAATCATCTTCATATTGAAATCTAACAACAACATTCGAAAGATATTTTGATAAATCTATTGGCCAATTAGATTTATCAACTTGTGTAAAATGAACTTGATTATTCGATATCACTTGTTGTTCTTCACATGAAATCGATATAACATATACTGCCAATAAAAGCAATATCCTAACAATATAAAACCTCATCTTGTCATAATATTTTTAAAAGTATTTTCTAATTAAATATTTATTTATATAATTAAATAAATATATTAAAAGATTTTTTAAAAAAAAGAGATATGATAAGAGAAAATTGAAAAATTTTTTTAATTTTTAATTTTTTTTTCTCTTTTAATAATAATAAAAATTGAATTTATTTTAAAATAAATTCAAGATTTAAACCATGAATTGATTGTTTAAATTAGTCAAGATATGATAAGAAAAGAAGCAATAGGAAGAGAGGAGGGGGGGGGAGATCTATATATATGAGATGTATTTTTGTATAATTTTAAAAATATTGTAAAGAAAATTTAATATAAAATTATTTTTCCTTTTTATTATAATTATCATTATTATCATCATCTTTACCAACAATTAAATTGTATAATTGTTTTTGTATAACAAAACACAAGAATGCAATTTGAACAACCACTATGAAGATGATAAGTCTATTTTTAAAAGGTACATTTAAAAAAGGGTATGGGAATCTTGAAGTTGATTGATCAATTACTGAATGTAAAAAAACCCAATATGCTGAACCTAATAATGAACAAATTAAATAACTTTGTTTATAATTTAAAATCCATTTTGGCATAAAACAATAATAATCAATTATTAAAAAAATAACTGGTAATAAATGAATTGAAATATCAAGATATAAAGGGATTTGTATAACTCTTGTTTCTGCAATCAAATCTATATATAAGATTCTTGTTGGCCAATAAACAATACTAACAACCATTTCCATAGTTAATGCAATAGAATGAGTTACATTTTGTAATTGATAAAGAATTTTTGAATTTGTAATATATGCAATAATATTTATAATGAAAACAATAATTGAACAAATAAGAGCAAGATTAGTTAAAAATTGAAATCTACCAGCTTTTGCTAAAACAGTTGGTAATTTATATGAAAATAATGAAATTATAGCAGGTACCATAACCGCTAATGAAAAAATTGATAATAAAAGTGATTTATTATTCCTTAAAGATCTCATCATAAATATTTTAATTGATTAATTACAATTATAAAAAAAAATTATATTTATCTATTTATAAATACAAAAAATTATCATTTTAATATTTATATACTTTACCTGGGGCAAAAACAAGAAAAAAAATTATTTATTTTTATTATTATTATTATTATTATTATTATTAGTTTTTAAATACTAAATCTATATAAAATAAGTATTTTTAAAATAGTTTTAATATGGGCGATGCTAAATGGGATTTAAAAAATTTAATTAATTATCTTTCTAAATTAATTGAATTCCCAAATTTAGCATAAAGCACATGTTTTAATTCTGTTAATCTATCTTCTGTAATATCGATTTCATTACTTAATTTTTCAATTTTTAAATCAATTATTTCATTATCCTTAGATAATCTATCAATTACTCTTGACAGTTTTAATAAAAGAAATGTATCTCCAATTTTATAATTAATCAATTCTTCATCATCTATTAATTCAATTTCCATCGAAACATCATCAAGATATTCTTTTTCTTGTTTTAAAGAATTTAAATCAGATTCAAATTCATCTTTTCTATTAATTAATTTGGAAAATTCATTAATTTTTTGTTGATCTTCCCATAAAACTTCAGTAGTATTCCGTTGTCCTTCAGGTAGCTGATTTAATTTTATATTGATGTTGGTTTTTTTTTTTAAAAAAAAAACCCATTCAATCTCTAGTTAGTCTATCTATATCTTATAGAGTAAAAAACATTCATACTTACTAGTTCCATATTCAGCACTATTTAATTATGTATATATATATATTTTTATTTCTAATGTTTTTAATTAATTAATTAGTTTATCATTAGGTTTAATTGTATCTATATTTCACGTTCAATTTTTCAACTTTTCTACAATTTGCCATAAAAACGAACAAACAAAAAAAAAGACAAAAAGTGAACATAACCGAATTAATTAAGATGATGATATATAATATGGTTATTAAATCAGGTAAACTATAACCTATAAGAGAGATAAATAATGTTATTGTTTAAACAATTTTGAAATGACAGAATGGAGATGATTAATTGTTAAGAAAAATATTTAAATTACTTTTTTGTAGTAGTAGTAGTTGTTGCTGTTGTTGTTGCTTATGTGTGTGTGGGGATATAGGAAACTCCAGAATTTAACTAAAAGCAATTAACAAGTTCAAGTTGTGGCTGCTCTGAAAAGCTTCCAGACCATAAGTTATTGATTATAATAGTAGAATTTGGTTTACTTACTTATTCATTCCTGAAAAATTGAATTAAGTTAATAGGTTATGGAGTTAAAGGAGGATAAAACGGCGGAGGTTACCGCGGAAAGTCTTGATTAAGTTATTAAGCTTGCTGCAGATCATCGATTATCAATTCAACGTTCATTTATAAATATATATATATATATATATATAAATGCTACTATTGTTTTATTGTTTTAATACTACAGTATCAAGGAAGTTTTATATTAATTTAAATTTTTAAAAAATGTCTTTTTTATCAAAAGTTAGTTTGAAAGGGAAAACTGCAATTGTCACTGGTGGTACCAAGAACCTTGGTGCTTTAACAGTTAAAGAACTTGCTGCTTTGGGAGCAAATGTTGTTATTCATTATCATTCATCAAGTGAAAAGAATGTTGGTGAAAAACAAGTTGAAGAATTGAGTAAAGAATTTGGTGCAAAAGCTGCTTTATTTGCTGGTGATTTATCCAAACCAGAAACTAATGAAGAATTGTTTAAATTTGCTGATAAACAGTTTGGAGGTGCTGATATTGCAATCAATAATGCTGGTATGGTTTTGAAAAAACCAATTGAACAAGTTACTGAAGATGAATTTGATAAAATGGTCAATATCAACACTAAAGCTGCTTTTTTCTTTATCCAGAGTGCTGGTAAACATTTGAAAAATGGAGGAACAATTATTAGTTTGGTTACCTCATTATTAGCAGCTTATACCCCTTTTTATGGTATTTATCAAGGTGCAAAGAGTCCAGTGGAATATTTTAGTAAGGCTGCATCAAAAGAATTACAAAGTAAAGCCATTACAGTAAATTGTGTTGCTCCAGGACCAATGGATACTCCTTTTTTCTACGGCCAAGAAACACCAGACTCTGTTGCTTTTTGTAAAAGTGTTGCCATTGGTAACCGTTTAACCAAAATCGAAGACATTGTTCCAATTATTAGATTTTTGGCTACAGAAGGTTACTGGATCACTGGTCAAACCATCTTTGCTTCTGGTGGTTTCACAGCTCACTAAATAGTGATTTAAGTATCTATATAGTTTTCTTTGTTGTGTGTGTAACCTCTTTCCCAAGTTCCAGGTGAAAAAGATAGGTTCAATTCAATTTTTTTTTTTTTTTATATACTTTTTATTATTATTATTATTATTTTTATTATTTTTATACTTATTAAATAAATATTATGTCTATACTAATAAATGAATTAAATTCATCTGATTCTATTATTAGTTCGATTTTATTGCCATCATTTATTTTAAATGATCATAATCCAAAATTAGCAATAGTTAAATCTAAATTAATTGAATTCTATAGTTTCAATAAAGATGGTTTAAAATTGTTTAAAAGTTTACAAACATACAACACAAATATAGTGGCAGTTAAACCATTGAAAGAGAAAGAAAATAATTCACCATTATTGTTACTATTGAATGAATATAATCAATTGATTTCAATAAGTTATAATGGTTGCTTCATAATTAAAGAAGAATTTAAATTAATCTCATCTGATAAAAAAAATTTATATAATAGTCCAGTTCATCAATTATCTTTATCTTCATTATCATTCAATAATGATTTAATAGAGGTTGATCATAAAAATAGATTTGCTATAGTTTCTTCAGATGAAGATCTGTTGGTTGTTTTGAAATTTAGTTCAAATTCAAATTCATCAGAGAACCTTCTCAATAGTAATCCATTAATATATCCATTGTGGAATAAGAAAATAATTTCATTGAAGTTTTTATTATCTCCATATAATACTGATAACAATTGTAATTTTGTCACTATTTCAAGAAATTCTCAGTTTATTTATAATTTGAATTATTATAAGATAAAAGATGATAATAGTGTTGATAATTGCATTAAAATTGATTTGATTAAAGAATTTAACCCTTTTAAAGAATTACCAAACCAATTGATCCCATTGAATAATGGTGGTGTTCTCATGCTATGTAATAATTTACATTTAATTTATCCACCACCAAATTTTAAAATTAGTAAACATTTTAAAGATGATAATGTCAAATTAACAGTGGTTTCTTGTTTTAAAAATTTTGAATTGAATTCTGTTTTTAAAGCATATTGCGTAATAGATAACAATAGAATATTGGCTAATACTCAGCATGGAGAATTATATATGATTTATATTAATTCAGATATAAATGGGAATAATTATATTTTAAAAGATTGGAAAGTAATTAATTTGGGATATTTAAATTTATCAACAAGTTTAATTCATTTGACTAATAATTTGTTCTTAAGTTGTTCAAATTGTTCCAAGAGTTGTTTTTTCAAAATTGAATCCAAATCTCCATTTATTAATATTATAAATTATTTCAATAGTAATGATTTCAAAGATCAAAATTCTAATCAATCTTTAATACATGCAGAACCAAATAGTTCTCCTATATTAGATCTACAAATTTTGAATTTTTTCACCTTGAACAATTTAATATATGTTTGCAGTCAAGGTACTTTTGAAAACTCATGTTTAAGCTTGTGCTATAAAGGTATGAAAGTATCAGATAATTTTTTAAATGGAAATGTGGTTTTCAGTGATATTAAAAAATTTTGGATTATCGATAACCAAAATTTAATTTTATTGAAAGATAACGAATTTTTAAATTTTCAAATAATTTTCCATCATAACAAACTTAAGCTCAAGAAGATTAATGATATAGATATCAACTATGATGAATCGGATGATCTTATTCGAGTTCATCAAAGAGAAAACTTGAGAATTCTCATATATAAGTTCAAGATTCAAGTAATCAACATTGAAAATAATGAAACAACTTTTCTTCTGCTACCAGAAAACAAAGATAAAATCATTAATTGTAAATTTTTGGAAAAAAATGGTTCCATAGTTGTTATTACAAATGAAAGCAATTTATTTATATACAATTTGGAAAATGATGAGTATTTGAAACCTTTTAAATTTGGATTGAAAAAAGCCCAGGTTACTGCATTTGATTCAATTCTAATATCTAGTGGTAATTTTATATTAGTTAGTATTTGTTATATCTCTGGCAGTTATCAATTGATAAAATTTAACAATGATAATTTTGAGGAATTATGCTATAAGGAGAATTTTTCCGATGCTGTACTTATTTCTACATTAATATTATTTGATAATCAATGTCCATTATTACTTTTCCTTTCAGTAGATGGAGAATTGTTATTAGATTACACTCAGGTCCAAAAATTCAAAATATCAGGAATAGGCGTTATCAATAAACTTATACGGTGTAATGAATCGGAAGAGTCCTTGAAATTTTTGATTAAAAATAGTGAAAGCTTACTGGAATATGTTCTAGTTAGAAACTACAGTCTAGATCACAATGTTGATTCTTTGTTTAATTTGAACAGTTTTATTATCCAATTGTTTCCTGACGTTGAAGAAACAAAAATGTTAAACCATGTCAATAATCATCGTTTTTTAATAAATCTCACACATTCTAGAAATTTAGAAATGATTAGAGTTTCACCTAAATTAAAATGGGCTGGAAGTTCTAAAAAATTATACATAAATGAATTAATTAAAAAATTCATTTTTTTATATGTTGATCAAAAATTCCCGATACTAGTCTTTATATCTTTAATTAAAACTGAGGAGTCTTCTATTAGCAGCAATATAAATTTAGTTGATTTAAAAACATTCAAAATAGTTGATACTTATAAGTTAGAAAATGTTGAAATATTAGATATTTTGAAAAGTGATTTTAAATTGTTGAACAATGGAGAGTATTTAACAGATCAAGAATTTTCTATTATTGAGCAACAATTATTTCGTAATGGGTTTTTGATAAATACCAGTGAAGGAATAGATGGGAATATAAGCAAATTGAGATTATTTACTATAAGCGAAGATTTCAAAATTAAGTTTCATTGTTTAATTCAAGATTATAATAAGGGGAACGATAATTTGAATATTTATAGAATGATTAATTATCAAAAAGAAATAATTTTATCATGTGGTAATTTTATAAATGGGTTTAAAGTAATTATCAATGGTGAATATTTTTCTTCAAAGAAAAATTTAAGTTCTAATAATCATATTGTTATAAATGATTCAAATTTTAATGAAAATTCTATATTTAAGATTGTTTCAATATTTAATGAAAAATCAATTATGAAATCTCGAGTTTATTCGAATGAGATTATACAACTTTTTGATTTCATTGTTGTGAGCGATATTTTAAGTGGTTTGAATTTTTACAAAATAATTAAGAATTACAATTCCAATAATGATAATGAGATTACATATAAATTAAAAGAGGTTAACCCTTGGATTAATAAATCTGATTTTACCATCCCATTAATTTCAAATATGGAAAAATGTAGTAATGATTTGTTAATTGCAGGAGATTCATTAAGTAATATTATTATATATAAATTTTCTGAAATTAACGATGAATTATCAGTTGAGAAAAAATTTTGTTTTAATATTGGAAATGATCAGATAAATACTATTACTGATGCTGGAATTCATGGGATTTTGATAGGTACTTCAGATGGTAAAATATATACTTTATCTTTGTCATCGAAAAGATTAGTAGAAGTTGAGTCACTTCAACAGAAATTATTTTCTGGAGCTAACGAAAGAAATCTCATTTTAAACAATGGTTTTAGTATTGAAGATAAATTTCAAGTAAAGAAAATTAACGAATGGAGATTTACCGAATCTGATTCAGAATATAATAGAGATTATTGTATAATTGATATTAAATTAATTAAAGATATGTCTGAACATTTTATGCTTTCGGTTGAAGAGCAAACTACATTATCTCATCTATTAGAGAATTACGATTATAATTATGTAACAAAACATTTAGATTTGTAGTAATATAATATTTCGATAATTAATAGTACAAAAACCAACTAGAACGAAATAAAGTAGAAAGAAAAAAAAAAAAAAAGAAAAAAGAAAAAAGAAAAAAGAAAATCTATTATTTATTTGAATTAAATCAATAAAGTTTCAATCTTATCCTTGATACCATAAATTTGGTTTTTAATCGAAGATGCCTCATTTGTGGTGACCGAAGCAGCAATAACTGGTCTTGAAACACCACAAGCTCTACCTAATGCAGTCTTTGATGGAACAAAAACGTATGGAACATTTTTATCTTCACAAAGTAATGGCAAATGCAACAAAATTTCAATTGGCTCTGTATCAGCAGCCATGATGATAAATTCAGAAATACCTCTGTTTAAAGTCTTTGTTGCTTCATTAGCACCTTTCTTCAATTGTCTTAAATTTTGAGCTTGTTGAACAACATCTAAAATCTGTTGACTAAGAGCTGAATCAGCTAATGGGAAAGCTTTAGGATTTGGTGCAGACATTTTATTTATTTCACTTATATTAATTCACTTGCTCGAAAAATAAAAAAGGTTCCTTGCTTTATTGCTCGCCCTTGATTTAATTTAACGATAAAAGAAATAAAGAAAGAGAGAAAAAAAAAATTTTTTATACCTTTATATTTTTATGTACATATATATATATATATATCTATATTTTATATAGAGAGAAAGAGAGAAGGTGAAAAATTTTTTTTTTCTTTTTTTTTTTTTTTCTTCTTTAAAAAAAAAAATTATTCTCATCTCCGGTCACTGATCATGTGACTTTATCATACCTACTATATGAATTTCCGGGAGTACTCCGAGGGGTAGATAAGCGATATTGTAGAAGAAAAAACATATAAATTGGCAAAACAAAAGAATCATTCAGCAATAAGTTACTGGAGCACCACTGGAATTTTCTCTTACTGGAATCTCTCTCATTAGAGTCTCTCTTACTAGAGTCTCTTTTACTAAGTAAGGGACACACGGTGCTGGAAATTTACTTATTATCAGTTCTTCTTTTATTTGCCCGTGTACCTTGTGGATTTATAAAAAAAAAAATCAGCTATCTTTTGGCAGATTTACCCTGAAATTTATTTTTTTTTCTTTAAAAAAACAATTTTTCTCTCTTTCTGAACATCTTAAAGGCAACCGGATTTTTGTTTTAATACGTAAGAGCTAATAAATAATAAACTATAATTAAAATAATATTGTTTATTGAGAATAATCAATCAATTAGTTATTGGTATTGATCAATCCTTAATTTTTTCAATCGATTTGTGTTCTGTTAGATAATCAATTAAATTTAGTTAAAAGATGTCTGATTTATGGTATGTTGTTATTTAATTAGTTAAATGAATAGAAATTGGAAATGAAACAGCCGCCAATGAAAAAAAAAAGTATATTTAGGCCTAATAATTATAATTATTGGATCAATTCATTGGAGGAAATGATTATTTTTTAAAAAAAAAAATAAAATAAAATAAAAGAAATTGTATTTTTGTAATGTACTAACTATAACATGTTAAATTTTTGAAATATAGTCCAGTTTATGCTGTAAGTTATTATCAATTGTAATTGGTTTTTTATTTATAAAAAACCTTTTCAATTTTTTTTTTTTTTTTTTTTGTCTTTTTCATTGCTCTGTGGTGCTAACAGATTTTGTTTTTTTTTCTTTTTTTTAATAACATTTAGCCATTTTTTGGATCCATGGGATGTGCTGCCGCCATTGTTTTCACCTGTTTTGGTGCTTCTTACGGTACTGCTAAGTCTGGTGTAGGTATTTGTGCTACATGTGTATTGAGACCAGATTTGTTGGTTAAAAACATTGTTCCAGTTATTATGGCTGGTATTATTGCCATTTACGGTTTGGTTGTTTCTGTGTTGGTTTCGGACTCTTTGAAACAACAGCAGGCGTTGTATACTGGGTTCATCCAGTTGGGTGCAGGTTTATCTGTTGGTTTGTCGGGTTTGGCTGCTGGTTTTGCCATTGGTATTGTTGGTGATGCAGGTGTTAGAGGTACTGCTCAGCAACCAAGATTATTTGTTGGTATGATCTTGATTTTGATTTTCGCTGAAGTCTTGGGGTTATACGGCTTGATCGTTGCCTTGTTGTTGAATTCAAGAGCTACAACTGATGTTACTTGTTAAAAGTAAACAAAAAAAAATTAAAATTAATAAAATTTCCTCTCAATAATACATCATGAATGAAAAAAATATATATATGAAACTAGAACCAATAAGTAAAAAAAAAAAGAAAAGGAAAAATAAAAGAATTTATTATCTTTATTCAAAAGAAGTCATAATATTTCATTTTTGAAAAGTTTTAAGAAGTTTGATTCAATTAAAAAAAAATTTTTTTTTTTTCTTTTTTCCTTTTGCTTCTGTTGTATTCTAAGCAAATTATATGTTTTTTTTTTTCTTTTGTTTTATTTATTCCTCTTAACGTTTTAGCCACTTAACATTATATAGAAATATTAAGGTAGTCTTTGTCAAATCGTTTTAAAAAGAATATATATATATATTTATTCTCCGTAGGCTTCTGCTTCTTTCTGCAGCTTCTGCTGTTTCTGATAGTAGCAGGAGGAACAAAAAAAAAAAAAAAAAAATTTTTCATGAATGGTCCCTAGCAGGATCGAACTGCTGATCTCCGCGTTATTAGCACGGCGCCTTAACCAACTGGGCCAAGGGACCTTTCCATTATGCTACAGTAAAAGGATTTGCTATCTGACGCACACACGCATAGAAACAGACTTATTGCTAATCTTTCATCAACATCCCCTTTTCCATATATTAACTATACTTTAGCCATAGGATGTACATTTATTACCCCTAATTTTTTAACTTCAAGATATATATATATATATATATATAAATATAATAATAAAAATAATAATAAAAATAAAAAAAAAATTTATGAAATTCTCTATCTATACATTGTTCAGTAATTTTTCAGATTGGTTGTTTTCTGTCTCTTTAGTTGTGGTTGTCAGTTTATTCACTTCTTTAACTCTATTTTTCGATTTAGGAACTCTGAATAACCAGTAAAAACAAATTGTAACAGCAATATTAAAGAAAATATAACAAAGAAATATACCATAATTTCTCCATTTTAGTGAATAATTTATGGAAAGTTCTTCCAAATAAGTATTTGTATACTTTCCAGTGCAGTAGCTGCAATCAGATGTTGCATTATCATATAACAAATATCCACTTGCCACATCAATGTAATCTTCCATATATTCTCCACATGTTAATCCTGAAGGTGGATCAAAATGGACATATTCTTCATCAGAACATGTTATATCTGAATTTCCAATTGCTGTTGCTAACATTGCCCCAACTAAATAAGTGAAAGGTGAAACTCTATACATGAATATCCAAAAACCTGGTAATTGAGTTGGAGTAGCCAAGACACCACAAAATAAAAGACACATTGTAAAACTAACCATTGCTATATTGGCAGCATTATCAGAAATTTCAATACCAGCAATACAAGCTTGACCAAATGTCATTGTGAAAACATAAAATGCAACTGATAATAACCAGAATAATGCACCACGTTCATGTAATTCCTGAGTTGTTGATGCATTGTTATATAATCCAACTGGGTAATAATAACAGAAAAAAGCAATAGTACCACATAAAATTTGCCATGGGATTTCAACAGTTATTTGAGCACATATGAATGCAAGCCATGAAAATGTTTTTGAAGGCCTTTCTCTTGCTTCATATAAATCTCTTTGGGAAACATAGTTTGGAAGCATTTGATGATTCAAAGTATTAAAAGTAACTAAAAACATAAAAATTGAAAACATTTGATTTTGAAGACCTTGAAGTGATTTCTTGGCATGAAAAAATGAAAACCCATCAAAAAGTGGTGCTGTAGTAGATAAAAGTAATTTGGACCAAAGATACGAAGGCTTTCTCCAATACTGCTGAAAGACTCTCCTCGTAACAATAATATATTGTAAGTACAATGGAGCAGCAAATTCTTTGTGAATCTCAGCAGAATCACTTACTGGGATTTTAACCAACTCTCTTTCCATTTCTTCTAATTCAGCAATAACGGCTTTATGCTCTTCTGAATCCAACCATACTTGATGATAATCTTTATTGGGATGTGATCCAGGTGCAGCACCAATAATTTCCAACATAAATTCAGCTGGATTACAACTTTTTGGAAATTTAGCAGATCCATGACTTTCAAAATATTTTATCAAAGTTTCACATCCTGGTCCCAAATCTCCAAAATAAACTGTCTTTCCACCTTCTTTTAAAAATAATAATCTATCAAACTCTTGTAATAATATAGCTGACGGTTGATGAATAGTACATAAAACCGCTTGTCCATGATCTGCTAATTTTCTAATCAATTTACAAATTGACCAAGCAGTCTGAGAATCCAAACCAGAAGTAGGCTCATCTAAAAACAATAACAATTCTGGTTTAGCAGCTAATTCTACACCAATTGTTAATCTTTTCCTTTGTTCAACATTCAAACCTTCACCACTAACACCAACAACCGCATTTGCATACTTGGACATTTCTAAAATGCTGATAACAGATTCAACGTAACTTTCTTTTTCTGACTTAGAAACAGAAGCTGGTTGACGAAGATATGCAGAAAATCTTAATGCTTCCCTTACTGTTGAAGTTTCTAAATGCAAATCCTGTTGTTGAGCATAACCCGTAGACCTTTGAAAAGACGAATCTCTTAATCTGCCGTTGACAAATATATCACCTGTAACAACTCCCATTGTGACACGACTAGCTAAAACATCTAATAAAGTTGTCTTTCCAGCACCTGTGGCTCCCATTAAGGCAGTTAAAGTTCCTGGTTTGACCCAACCATCAACATTTGATAAAATTCTTCTGACTTGGTTTTTAACTTTAATGTCGTAACAAACATTTCTCCAGTGAAATATATCTTTCCCCTTAATTAACTTTTTAATGTCTTCTGAAGAAGCTTCAGATTCATTATCTTCCAAAAATATTTTCGAAACAGATGATCCAGCTTCAATATCCCTAGCTTTGTTTTTCTGCTCCTTCTTTAATTTCCTCAAAGTAGATCTTTGAAATAAAGTGATATCTCCCTTTTGCATAGCACCCCTATTAAATTCAATTAAACCCAAGTAAGTACCAAGGAAAAATAGAACAAACCCTACCATGATACCCCAATTTCTCCATCTATGAGAGTAACGATAATCATAAGATTCTTCAAGATAAGTAGTACCATTGACATAATCATATCCAGCTACTGAGCCAACAACTGAACACACTTTATAATCTAAACTGACGTTGTCATAAGCTGAGCCAGAAGGAATGAATTCAGAGCATGTAAAAGTTCTTCCAACAAACTCATTAGTCATCATAGCCTCAAAAGCATAACCAACTGGATTAAGGTAATTGATCCATCTGGACCATCCTAACATACTTGGAGTTGGAAGAACAAAACCAGCATAAATACTAAACGCCAAAAGCAAAATGGAAGCTGGGGTCATGGCTTGGGATAATGTCTTTGACGCTGAAGCTATTGTTCTGTAAATATGCGACATCGAATAAACAGCAGTAGTGACAATTAAGTAATAGAAGAAAAAATGACCTGGACTTCTTCTGAAATTAACCATGAAATACAATATTAAGTTGAAGCATAAAGATGTGACTAATTTTGGAGGAGATTCTGTAATAACTGAAGCCAACCCATCTGCTGAAGGATGATACAAAGCATATTGCTTATGCTTTTCTACTATTGGACGAGCATCGAATAATGTCATAACTTCAAGCAACGACGAAAAAGAATTGAATAGAACAGCCGTAAACATTGCAGCGCATCTGAAAAAAAATGACGAAGTATTTGGTTGTAAATCATAGAAAATTGATGAAATCACTAAACTCATTAAACTATTACTGAGAACTTGTGTCAAAGTAATTGATGGATCACCTCTAGTTCTTTGGAAATTTCTCCTCATGACATTTTTTATTTGCATAAAATAAGATACTGTGTAAGAAGATGAGGGTCTAATATGTTTAGATTGCCTTGCAATATGTGATTCTTTAAAAGCATCTTTATGTTCAGAATCTACCTCTGTAATTTTCAAATATTCATCTATCTCTTTAATTAAGACTTTATAATCTGGAGATTCTCTCCAATATTTTTCAAATTCTTCCAGAGTTCTTGGAACTTTATTTTCAAAGCCCGGTTTCACTATCCGTTCCGCTGGATTAGTCATTGAAGTCAAAAAGTCAGCAGTGGTTTGTCTTTGAGGACATTCGTAACCCATATCAGAGAAAAACTTTTTAGCCTTTTTAGTGGAACCAAAATAAATTTGACGTCCTTCGTACAATACAATGGCTTTATCAAATAAGTCATAGGCATCTTGAGAACCTTGATAAATAGCTATCAACGGTGTTGCATCTAATATTGAAGCAGAAGCTTTCAAAGCTTTAATAAATTCCAAAGCTGTAGCAGAATCTAAACCTCTGGTAGAATTATCCCAACATTGGAGAGAAGCACTTGATAAAGCAACTTCAGCAATTGAAACTCTTTTCCTTTCACCTCCAGAAATACCTCTAACCAATTCATTACCAACTTTGGAGTCGTATGTATGAGATAATCCATACATTGCCATATAAACGGCTGTCATATGTTTTGCATATTGTTCACGTGAAATCCCAGGAACTCGATTTTCAGGAGTTCTTAATCTTGCAGCAAATTCTAAAGTCTGACCAACAGTTAAATGTGGGAAATGAACATCTGTTTCAGCGCTATATACGACATCACCCCTATAGTGACGAATAATGTCCTTTTGACTAATACCGTCATAAGAAATAATGGAATTTTTATCAACATGGAAACCATAAGTATGTGCACTAATTGTTTTTAACAAGGTTGAACAACCTGAACCAGGTCTTCCCAAAACCACTGTTAACTCTCCCGGTTTTATTAAGGCATCCATTGGCTTCAAGATGGAAAAATAACGAGACTCATCTTTTCTTGAAAAAATTTTACGAATAAAATGACCTAAAAGCTTACCTGGAAGATTTACCAATGTATCTTGATAATCAGCAACTACAGAAACTCCATAACATCTTAAATTCTTGTAACCGACTCCCAAGACTGCTGGTTTATAATATTCCGGATCCTGGTCCCTTAACACTTTTAAATTTTTAATCCAAAACTTGGAATCAAATTGATCAGAATATGGATCTAACCTCGGATCTACGCCTCCTGCAAAAGTGTTAACACCAGGAACATCTGCCATTGAATTCAAAGACTTCATTGTTTCAATCATATTCAAAGGAAGTTCATCATCTCCAGGCTCCCTTTCGGAAGAGCTTGAAGTTTCCGACCTCCGTAAAGAACTCAGAGACTCATTTGTTAATTTTCTAGCCAAATCTCTTACAGATCTCTGTTCTTCTTCACTAAAACCTTGATAACCTGGTACTTCATTGAAAGTAGACACAACAGAAATTGTCTCGACCTCGTCGCCCTCAGGCAGACTTGAACTCATCTCTCTCTTCCGAATAAAATTGTTTTCCGATATTGACTTGCACTATCAATAAATATATGTACGTATCTATGCGTGTAGTTTTATATCTATCTATCTCTCTCTATATATATATATTATATATATTTATATCTATTTATCAGACCAGTATATTGAAGAATGGTACTATTCCAATAAATATAAACAATATCCAAAGAAATAAAATCCAAGAGCATATATTTATATGAAACAAAAAATGAGCCGTATACATTTAGACATTATTCCAAGTCATATTATTTTATTTGAATCTAATTCGGAGTTAAAGAAATTATCTGTCGATAAAAAATATTCTCAACTATATCTGGAAGTATGATGACAAAATATTGGGGAGTACTTTACATAGTAAGGCTAGCTGGCCCATACCTCTTTCTTCTTAGAAAAAAAAAAAAATGGCAAGATAGGTTATTCGGGTGGTATCAGCTATCTTTTAGAGTTCAAAACCTTGAAGCTCTATTAAAATGCAAAAAAATCATTCGAGCAGGCACAAAGTATCTTTATACGCGGGGTACATGCATATTTAAGAATTAAGTCACACACTAACAAATATCGGCTTTAAAAAATTTTTTTTTAACAGCCGAATAAACAAGCTTTATAACTTTGATGAAGTAAAGTAGAATGTATTACTTGCCCGGAAAAAGAATTTTTCCATAATGGATGATTGGATCTATCTATCTATATATATATATATATATATATTAAACCAGGATAATTTGAAATCAAACTAATGTTGTATTATGTAGTACTTCACGAAAAAGATGCATGCTTCGGAGAACGATGATTTCTTGTTTTTTTTTTTTTTTTTTTTTTCTTTTTCACTGTTATTGTTCTTGCGGCGGCTGAAATAAAGTAAGCCTTTTGAGGTACTAAACAAGCGGATACACTGCTCTTCCGGAGCACATGTTTTATTTTTTTTTACTTTGGCAGAAGAGTTCTTGAATTTAATATATATATTTATATAAAAATAAAGATTGAGGAAAATTTTTTTTGGAAGCTCATTTTTGTTGCAAAAAGGCGTAGCTTAGCTCACGATTTATACATTTTCTGTACAATAAAATTAACTCTTCCAAAGTTTCAGGAAATTTTTTATGTTGATCATTTAAAGTTTCTAATAATATTAATCTCCAATCTTTTTCACTATTTGAGATTTTTGATAAAGTTTCATCACAAACAGCAAATTCATATAATGATTGACAATCATCAAATTGAATTATTAAATTTTTTTCCTTTTGTGTTAGATTTACTGGATTTTTTTTCTTAAATTGTTTGATTAAATCCACAAAATTATCTTCAAAATTTTCGATCAATTCAATAATTTTTATAAAATCTTCCTGTGATACTAAGCTCTTGTTGTAATAATCTTGATTTTCCTTTCTATTTATAAGAAGTAACACTAATAATTGACCAAGTAATAACGGTACATATTTATGCGGTAAATATTTAAAAGTCAACAATTTAACTAAATAATTTGAACTCTCTTTATAATTTTCTTGTTTTTTTTTTGTAAAAATAATAAGAAAAGTGCATAAGGCGCCAAACATTGTCTTAAATTCAGAGGAAAATCAATATCTTGAAATTTTTTATCGGATAAAATTAAAGAATTAATTAAATCATCTTTTACTGAGGCATTTTTAACAAGTGAATTTTCCAAAATTAACCAACATTTATCTTTTAGTACTTTTAAATCACCACTTTTAGCAAATAATACTAAACTTTCAAATAAATTTCCTTGAGTAAATAATTTGCTTGCATTGACTTTTAAAACTGACGAAGCAGTTGAACCTAAACTTAACTTAGCACAAATTGACATGCACCATTCTAAATCATCATTCGTCTTACATTCATAATGTGGCAAATATTGTGAAATTATTAATCTTGACTTGGCACTGTTCAAACACATCAAGATACCAATCCCAACAGGTGTCAAGTCTCGATGACAAAGACATTCTAGAGCATGATCATTTAATAATAGTTCGGATATTGTTTGACTTTCTTTAGCTTCATTTAAACCTAAATTATCAAATTCTTCTTGCATAGATAAAATAAAATCATAATCACCATACAAACCTTTTGCTTCCAATAATATTGATAAATACGCTACTATCGATTTGTCTAAATTTTCTATTTTTCTTATTAAATTTAAATAATTCCCTTTAATCAAATCTAGGCAACATTGACTCCATGTATCTGATACAGTTTCATTAATAGGGAAATTCTCTAAAGATGTGTACAAATATTGACTTATCAAAGTCTCTGAGGGTAATTCAAACAAATATTTTGTTACAAAGCATTCATACCAAGATGTTGAATTTTTGATAATTGCTGATTGTAAACCTGTCATAATCACTAGCAATTCATGAATGTTATCTTTAATAACTAAGTTTTCTGTTTCCTTTACCTTAACATTCACAAAATTATCTCTAAACTCACAACATTTTTGTTTCCATTCAATGAATTCAAAATTTTCAGTACCAAACTGAGTCTGATAAGAATTCAATATTGAAATTAAATCTTCAATAACTAAAAATAAGTCGTTTTCATTTTGTTCCAATTCTTCAAATTTTGATTCTTTCAATGTGTTGATTGCTTGTTGAAACAAACCTCGGCTAACTAATTTTTTAATATAGTAATTCCACAACAAAGGATTCTTATATGGTTTTTCAAAACTCATTATTTCTTTTAAAACTTCTACACTAGGTTCAATTTCAATTTTGTTAATCCAAATTGTCAATAAACCGATTTTTTCACTGGGTTTTGAAAAATATATGGCATGAATCAAGTTAGTTATATGCATAATATCTACTAATTGAGCCAAGTTATGAGATGCTTCACTATCTTGCTGTTCTTCGATCTTTAATGATTTCTGATTTATCAAATTGTCTAAATCTGAAGATAACCTACTCATTATTCCATTCAAAATCAATTGCCTTTCTTCGAGTCTCAGATTTTTTGTTTCTATATCCTCTTCTATGATAACACCAAATTGAACCTCTTTATTTTGACCAAGAAAATTGTGATAATCTTTATTTTTAATCAATTCTTCAAAATTCTTGAAACAATTTTTCAAAAAATTAAAAAATTCATCTGAATTATCATTCATAGAATCCGTTAACTGAAATGGATACAACTTAGATTCCTCAGGAAAACACTTCTTACTTTTATCCACATTCGGATTAGAAGATATATAAGCGATACCAGAATTATCAACTGGATTTAATTCAAACTTTAAATCTCTACCAGTTTTCAACCAATTATCTACACCTCCCACAGGTATTGGTGCATCTATTAGCCTCTTAATCGGAACATTTGAAACCGGATCCAATTCTATACCACCTTGATCCATGGTCACACTCTCTTCTTCTTCTAAAATTGCCATTTACGAAATGATTAAAACTTGAACAATAAAGTGTTTTGTGATGTTTTATATTTACATCGATTTATTTTCAAAATTTGTTGTAAATTTAAATTCAGTTTGATACTTCGAAAACTACCTTTGTGTACCAATTTGTAACAGAAAGTGAAAAGACAAACCATGAGCTACAAGTTCAAGAAGCATTTAGATTGAAGCATGAAGCAAATATTGGAGTTTGCTCTACAGGTATCTTTATTGTTGTAAGTAGTTGCTTGGCCTTTTTTTTTTGCAACTTTTTTGTAATTTTTTTGCATTTTTTTTGCATTTGTTTTCCTAGGTTTACTTTTTTCAAAATCAAAAGCTTTGCGAAATAGAATGCAATTCAAATGGATAAATATATTACAACTCAATATAATAATATAAACATCTTCAAAAAAGAAAACTTGAGAATATAACAACGGAGTATTAGTTAAATATATGTATTATGAAAAAAAAAAAAAAAAAAAAATGTTGGTATGGGTTCAATTAGCTAAATGAGCTCTCAATAATTGTGCACTTAACGAAGAATTTGCGGCAACATAAAATCGTAAGTCGTTATCATCGTAATGACTTTCAGAAAAATTAATAGTCACAGGACACTGGTCGATGATACGAGTTCTCGGCTTTCTAAGTTTTTGAATATCATTAATCAAAGACAAAACCTTGTCTTCAGGTACAGAACTGGTATTCTGATCTTCTTCCGACATCCATGAAGTATCATGATCTTCAGAATGATCAATCATTGCCTCTTCATCTGCTTCTTGATGGTATTTGCCATTTTTCATATCGGGGGTTCCACTACCACTACTTATTTCTGCTCGTTTTTCAGTCTCTTGCTTATGATTGTTTTCATCGTAAACAACTTCATGATTATCTCCAACTGTTCGGCTACGTTGTAACGATAAAGGCTTCATCCATGCACTACTATTAGCAGACGGTGACAACGACTGAGCTCCATTTGGTGTAGACAAAGAAGAGCTGAAATTACGTGAATGTGTCAATGAATGATCTGGTGATATTGGATCCATCGCTGTGGTGAACATACCTTCTGGAGATGACATATGAACAGGGTTTTCAATTTTCAAATGTCTTAAATTCAAATGTGTAGCCTTTGGATGGAAAGTCTTTGTTATTACAGCATTTGTCTTGTGTAAAGTTGATTCTCCAATATTAGCAGCCTCTTTTTTCATTCTTGTTTTAGTTACATTAAGAAACGAATCTTTTGATTCATAAGGTCTATAATCTTTTAATAAATCCAATCCTTCTAATTTGAATCTGGGTGTAGTAAAATCATTTTCCCATTCTTGTATTATTTCTAGGAAAGAATTTGAATTCAATCCCAATGATGATGTTAAATGTTTAAAAGCATTGCTAATCAATATCAATATATCTTTCAGTTGAATTGTAAATGAAAAAATTAATTTATTTAAAAATTCTGATAAAATATCTAATGCTTCAGGTATAATAATTCTAATTTTTTCATCAATTTCGAAAAAAATTTTTGTTGATTTTTCCAATAAATCTTGTTCTTGCTTTAAATTTGAAGCATCTTTATCAGTAAAACTAGATTTTTTACTAATCATCTTTTGTACATTATTATTATGTATATCATAATCCATTTTCTTATGACTTCTCTTCTTAAGCATTTTCTGATAATTTTCTAAAGCTGGAATCAATTCTTTACATCTATATGAAATAGTATTATCTAATAATTCAAATTTATAATCAATATCATCTTTTAATTTTGTCATTATATCCTTAAATTCTTGCAAATCTTCCAACAATACATCGGGTTCCGATTCAATCTCCTCAATCAACAATGATAAATTAAATTGGTCTTCCAATAAAGTTATACATGATTTCTTATACTTTGCTGTTTGTGATGCAAGAAAATTTAAACCTGATATTGCAGTTGAAAGATCATTGTCCCATTGTACCACTATTTTATCTTCAATCGATTTTCTACCAATCAATTGATGGGGCGCTCTTTTAAAAGCTTTCTTGACTCCCTTGAGAGACATTGGATAAAGAAAAAGGATAAATTAAACTAATTAATTTGAACAATTCAAATTTTACAATATGATAATAAAGATATAGTTTAGTTACAGTTAATAATTGATTACACTGGAATTATATCCTCTTCGGCTTGCCTCCGGAAAAACAAGAAAAAAAATAAGGAAAACATAAAAGTAGTGACTCTAATAACAAAATATCATTTTAGGAAAAAACACAAAGATAGTGACAAAAATAACAAAAACCCATTTTAGGAAAACAAAATGAAACAAGTAGTGTACAAAAGCAGAAGTTTTATTTTTTTATTTTTTTTCAGATTCGTTCTTGTTCTCCGTATATTTAGTATGTAGGTTAGGATGTTTAGTCTGCAGGTAAAGGGAATACAAGGGATGCCCAGACCGACAGTAATCTAAGGCAACCATTTTTTTTTTTCTTTTTAGTGTTAACATTAACAAGTGTTTTTTTTTTTGTAGTAGTAGTAGTAAAGAATGTGAAGAGATTATTATTAAATAAAAAAAAAAAAATTCCAAAATTTGATGCTTATTTTTAAACAGGTTTAAAATTTTTTTTTATTTTTTTCAATTTTTTATGAAATTCTCTCGTTAACAAAAGCAAAATTACAAAATATATCAATTTCATAAATGACTAGTAAAAAATCAATTAATTGAGTTGAGACTAACTAACTATTAAACTAAACTACATCCGGTAGTATATATAACAATAGGAAAAGCCCTTTTTTTTTCCCTCTTTATGTGTAATTTATCCTCGGACTTAAAAAGTCTCGGATTAAAAAAATATTTAATATATTTATCCGAAAATTTGTCTCGCTTCTGTAGTAATACAATAGTTGCCCTGTGGGATTGTAAGTCATGGAATTACCAGGCTCTCGCCATATATGTCCAAGAATCGTAATAAAGGTTCTGATGCTTCTGATAAAATAAGAAAGTTTAAAGATTAATTTTCAAAAGATTTACTATTGATTTATTTACGTTCTGAATTTGATTAGATTATTTTCACCCAAGATAACAATCCTCTCTAAACTTTAATGACAGATTTGCTAGGCATTTCTAGCTTTTAAACGCTGATCCCTTGGTTTAACTTAAAGCTAATAATGCAGATTTGTACTTTAAAAAAGCTTTTAAAAACGTTTAGGTCCCTATTCATCAGCGCCCTCAAATATTTGTTCTATTCTACAAAAGACAAAAAGACTGGAAATATGCATAACATGACACAGATTTTAGCGTCCTGTAATTTTAATTAATTTTTAATGGATAATTTTCTCTTTTTTTTTTTTTTTTTTTTTTTCTTCTGTTTGATAGATAAAGAAACAGATAGTATTAAGTGGGCCCATCATCTTTATGGAGTTAAGGGAACTAGTTAAAATGATTGGTGATAATTGGAAGTTTGGTGGAAACAATAAAAGTTAATTTGGAATCTCACGATATCTAACCAATGCCTCTTCCTTTTCTTTTCTTTTTTTTTTTTTTTTTTTTTCCCGGTATCTTTTATGGTTTTTATTTTCTGGAGATTATTTTTTTCTTTCTTTTTTTTTTATGAATTGAATTTTTTATTAATCAGGTGAAATTTGGCTAAAGAATGTCAAGATTGACCTCTTATTTTAAGGAAGTCGGTCAATAATATGATTGCCCAAAAAATTAGTCTATTTAATTTGCTATTTATTCAGTGTTGAAAAAATTGTTGTAATATTTATGTAATACAGCAGAAGCATAATTGCAGATCTCTCTATAAAAATTGTACGGTTTAATGTTAGTCTTATTGATCACTCATTTAAAATATATAAAATTTCTCTTCTTTTGGCCTCATACGACTAAAAGATCTTCTAGAGCAACCAATTTTTAACCAATTCAGAAGAATTCATAGTCATAAATACGAACTAAATACTAAGATTATGCTTATGACCTTTAAGTCTCTTTTAATTAAAATTAACCTTTTTTTTTTTTTTTTTTTTTTTAAAAAAAAAAAAAGTATATTCTGAATTTCAGATTATCAATTTGAGCATCAAAATAAGTTTAATGGAAACCAATGTTGGCCAGATTTTTATCCCTTCCTTTTAAGCTTTTGAACTTAAAAATGTAAGCTACTAGACTGCTTTATTTACAATTGCTAAAGAACAAATGGTTATGTATCTATTAAGATAACAGACTGTCAATTTAGAATGCTTTTTCTTTTTTTTTTCCAAGAGTCTAAATTTAAAACAATATTTATTTATTACAAAGTATATCTATTTATCTTAAGAGAAAACTTGCAATAAATCCTCAAATAGGAAGAGTATGGTTAAGAAAAATTTAATAATTAAAGTCCTTATTCAAAGTTTTCAGTTTTAAATTTTTATAAAAAATATCCGAATTCATAATGTAAAACCTACCATGGCTATTTTGATATATAATGTATAAGCAAATAAAACTTTTCTAGAAAACTCACTCCCTTACCGAACACAAGAACAAAAAAAGAAAAAAGAAAACCTAATTGTAAAACTAACCGACTATAAACAAATTAAAGAATAAAAAACACAACATCATTTTCTAAGCAACAAATCATAAAAAAATAGGGCAGATAAAAAGCGATAGATAATTTTGAAGACAACAACTATATATGATCATGAGGAAGAGAGCCAGTGTTGCTTATATATGGACATCTAGAGTTAACATCATCAGTCAAAATATGATACTCCAACCAAACTAATGCTTTAAATTTTAACCCACAACTACAGGTTCCAATATGAGGTAATTTTTCGTTTAAGTTGTACAACTTCTTAATATTTGGATCGTCAAATTTAAAATGTGCATTCAACAAATGTTTTTTGAAATCATATTGACGATTGAATTGCCCAGTTCTATGACGACAGAATTGATGTGGAAACATACACCTGAATCTTGATACAGGTTCATGAGTTCTTAAATGACGAAGCATATCACGATGGATCAATTTGTGACAAACATGACAATTCTTTGGGTTTGATTTCGACGATGAACCAGTTTTTTTAGTTCTATGAAGATTTGAACATTTGGATTTAGCATTTGGAATAACAGGCGAACTACTCACCGATGAGCATGAACTTGAAAGGTTATAAGGAGGAGGAGATTGCAAAAACGCTGAAGACTCGATTAATTGTTGTTGGTCTGGAAACTGGTGGTGATGTCCCAGAATCTTGTCCTGGTTATTTTCGTTAATCAAATAAGGCCGTTCTGAATTTGAAATATGTATATCTTGAAAATTCCGATCAACAAAAATATCAGAAAAAGCTTTGTTTATATCTTCTTCGCTGATCTCTGCACTTATGTGGCTATCGCAAATCTGAGTGGACCTGCCTGGGGTAGGAGAGAAAATTTCGGTTTTGACCGTACTCAGTGAAGTATCGGATATACTAGAATAGCTTAAATCTCCTGATAACTGAGGAATTGTTGGAACAAAATCTATTAATGGTGAAAAATATCCAGTTTGCTCACCTTCGGTTATTGCTGTTGTTGATGTAGCCCCAACTTCTGTCAGCATGTTTTTTAAAGGTGACAGTAATGTATAATTCAAATCAATCTTTGTATATGGAATAGAAGGAGATGAAACAGCAGAATTCAAGTTCTCCTGACTAAACATTCCATAAATTGAGCTGTCACTAAATTGAAGCCTGAGGTACAAATCTTCTAATCCATTATTTATCTGTTGTTCTGTTCTTGTAACTTCTCGATTTGATGGACTACGATGATTCATCGTCCTATTTATTTCCTGGTTAGATGATCTAGTATGGTTCATACTCCGTAGATGTCGCCGCTAAACAAATCTGAGAGGGTATGGTTATAGGAATTTTACCAACTGAGCTCGAGGTTGAACAATCCTATTTATACAAAATATTCATATTAACAACCTCAAATTTAAAGTTTGAGAAAACCTACTAAAACTTACACAGCTTGATAACTTAATATGCGCGTTAGAGACAAGTCCATGCATCTTAATGTATGCAACTCATTAAATGACCAAGCATGCATAACTAAAAGATTCTGAAAAAAATTTTCAAAAGAAAAGAAAAAAAAAAAAAAAAAAAAAAAAGAGATGACAAAATTGAATACCGGTAATTAAGAGCTAGTAGTGATCTCTGGACTTAAAAAATAGTTAGTTTCCACATGCCCTGTTCCGGTGTAATGAGAAAGAGAAATTTTTGTGTTGGCAGCCTTTTTTTCCGTTATTGAAGTAAGAGAGGTCAACCAATACCATGAAAAATGAAAAATCATTTTTCAATAGAAAATCAATTTCTGCGAAGTACAAAAGGTAAAATTGTAACAATACTATTGTTCGATTCTCCTTCCGAGTGAAATATTTGGAAAAGGGACCTAATGAGAATGGTACCAATGGTGTAATATGTATACAGAGCCTACGTGACAATGGACCGTTGTCCACCTGTCCGTTTTTGTCTAAGCAGGTAATCATTTACTTTTCTGCAACAAGAAAATGAGCAAAAAAACAATGCTAATGATGACACATTTTTTCCAAGAACACAGAGATATGTGATATCGCGACATAGCAGTACATAAAAAATATGCCAAAGGTTTTATTTAAGAAAAAAGGCAGAATTCTCGGAACAATTATATAAAAAGTGGGAACATAGGGTTGAATTCATTTATTTTTTTATTTTTTTAATTTTTTTTCAATTTTAGCTACTAATTACTTACATCGAAGGTTCGCTTTTTTTTTTCTCTCTCTGTATTGCTTCTGGAATACTTCAATGCATCTCTTCAAAAGTTAAAAATGGCTAAGTAACATGAGACAAATTAAATTCATAATTTCCTTGGCAGATAGATGACTTTATGAGAAAAACTATGAAAAAATACAAAATTCTGCTAAAACTAATATAATACGAGATAAGCTCCATATTGGAAATTTCATATTGTACATGATACTTATAAAACAAAGGAAACAATCAATGAATAGTTTTGTTTTTCTGAAAGAGGATTTTATAGTCTTGAGATAGTAATCCAGTTGATATGACTACTGTAGAAAATTTCAAACTAGCATTGTTTGAAAAAATCAATTCGTAGAATATTTGACCGATTAAGGTCTTTTCGCACTAAATCGTTACACTTTATCCTGTACAACTTATTTCATGCTTTAGTGTGAAAATTTTTCATTTGAAATCATAACAAGCCGTTTGAAATTTAGTGAAAATCACAAGTTAACTAAGAAATAAATACTCCTAAACCCACTTAATTTGAACTTTAATTGAAAATGGCAGTGGTTAGTTAAAGATGAATTTGTTTAGCTTAAATTTTCAACAGTAATTTACAAAATTTAATTAAAAATTAATAAACGGTTTCAATCTTTAGTAGACTGTAAAAAGGACCCTTGCCACACTAACTGATTGTAAAGATTTTTCTACTTTTTTAAAAAAATAGAAAAAAAAAAAGAAAAAAAAAACTAATAATATTTATCAAACATCTTTGAAAAATTAATTAATTTCTTTCAGAACCAGCAATTCAATGATGAATTTCCAATCTGAATAATTTCAATTATATCACATGTGCTGATTACTTTTTAAAATAAGCATCATTCAAAACTATATGTATTACATTCTACAAAGTGTGTTGGCTGGTATTAATGTTTAAGACAAACAGAGCAGGCAAAGTGTTAAGTTTGAAATGATTAATTTATTAATTTTTATTGTTTCAAAAAGAATTGAGTTAAAAGAATTTAGTTATTAAAAAAGTACCAATTCTGATCAATCAATAATAGGGTAAAAGTATAGCTTTAGTTTAGTATATTTTTAAGCGGTCCATTAACGTTTTTGAGGACTTATTCGTGCGTGATTTTAAAAAAAATTCATGCAGTCTCCAAAACTTTAAATAAATAATACTCTTTTTTCAACATATTGTTTTCTAGAAATAATTGTATTATGCGAATAAGCCTTGATGTAAAGTAAGCCTGGTCTGGTCGGTCTATGTTTGTTTATAAAAATGTTTCTGCTAAAGTTTTTTTCATAAATATTAGTTGTTGGGAAACTTGATTTGGGTTTTTCTTTTTGATGAATTTTGTAAAAATTAGAAAAGAGAAGCCAAAAAAGCAAAAAAAAAAAAAAAACGGAAAATGAAAAATTCAAGTTAAGAAATGTTTTAATGCTTCCTTTTATCGGTACGTTCTGTTTGTTTTTACATATATTTTAACTTTTACTAATGTTCGACTGCGTCTGTTGCTGCGATACGGAGAGTAAAGAAGTATGCGAGACTTGTTTTGGAATCAAATGACCATTTGGACTTAATACCGCTTAACCGCTGTTACCGCAACAACTAGTTTCCAAGACATTGGTCTAATGGTCTAATTTTAAAAAAAAAATAAAAGAAAAGAAAAAAAAAAACATACTCTACTTGATTCTGATAAATTTTTGGTTGGCTGGTTTCCTTATTTCAAGATAGCGTTTTGTGGAGAGATTAGAAATTGTCTTGGCTTTTGAAGAACCCGAGATAACCAGTGATAACAGATATGTTAAAGTAATGACGAACCAATAAGAACTAGTTTGTAATTAAGCAGATTAATGACCGTTCAAGTCTCGCTTATTTTCCAAATAAAAGCCAAAATCGCTGCGCAGAGGTATTGAGCATTTCGGTTGTTTTTTTATTATTTTTAGTTTTTTATTTTTTTTTTTTTTTTTGTCATGAAGAATGGGAATGACGTTATTCCACAGAAGTTTTCTCTTTTTTCGGGAAAAGGACATTGCGTGGAATAAAGTTTTTCTATTAACATGAGATAATCAACAACTTACAGAAGTGAGAAATATGTCCAGTACTAAGAACATATCACGACAGAACAATGGATCAAGTAATATAGTACATACATACATTACGTTATTCTCGAGAAATTTTTCAGTGGTTATAAATAGACAAATCACATCATTCATTTGAACTTGCTATGATCTCTTACAAGAGATATAAGTTTTCTCTGGCTACTATGACTTATACATATATCAAAGACAGAGATCAGTATTTCGAAAAAAAAAAAAAAAAAAAAAAGAAACAGTAAAATTGGCAATGAAGTATCATTGATGGCTCAGTTATATTCCTAACCTAATTTGGGTTAGTACTATGTAGACTAAATTTTTAGAACTAAATTAATAACATTAGACTAAAAAATATCATTTAGCTTTAAAATGGCCAATCCAAAAAGGGATTTATTAAAGCAGAACCTTTTTTTTTGCAAAAAAAAAAAGAAATTTTATCTTCTTAATAAATACTCTACTAGCTTTTAACTTAAACGAAACGAACTTTTTCGCATATTATTATTATTGGAGTTAACTGCGAGGAATTTAATATTATTGAAATATTAAGAATACTACTATGTATCAAAAAATGCATGCACTTTCTACGCATTATTTCAAGCCCGTTCATACATCTTTTGAGGCTCAGGTAATTAAATTTTTCACTTTTCTTTTTTTTTTTCTTTTTTTTTTTTTAATGAATTCTGAAAAATTAGATCGCCTAGTGAAAGCCTTTTAGGACTAATTAGGCTGTTGTTTTAATAGTTGTAATAGTAGCAGTAGTAATAATAGTATTAGTGGGTGTTAAGTTCTTTTTTTATTTTTTTTATACCTATTTGGCTGTCTTATCTGTGTGTTTCAAAGGCACACAATACAGCGGACAAGCTTGATTGGATATTTTACAAGGCTTGAGACATTGCAACAATATTCCAAAAGCCAAAAAAAGAATTATATTAGTAGTTAGTATTGGATGATTACGGGTGATTCTCACAGCTTAAGAGAAAAAAAAGCTACTACTATTACTACTATTACTACCAAGATTAATAATACCCATACTACTAGAAGTGGAGATGAGATTTTTAAAATTTCATCTCGTTTCATGTTAAAGAATGAGAATGAGAAGTATATAGAATTCAAAGAATATATGGATTTGCCAGCGATCAAATTATTAAAAGAGTTGGATCTTAGCTTGATAAAAATTATAGATGAAGAAGATTTCAGTGTAGATCAATATCAATGTAGCAAGGAAAAGCAAGTACAAGTAGAATTATTTCTGGAAATTGAAAAAGCAAAATTGAAAAAAATTAATCAATTAATCTCACAAGAAAAATTAAATGAACTGAAAAAACATATAATATCAAAAGGTGCTGATGGTATTATTTACAAATGTGAAATTGATGTTTCAGAGAAGAAAAATTTATTATCGGTAAATGTGAACAATAAAGATGTAAAAAATTCTCAATTTGTTATAATTAAAAAATTTGTTAAAAAAGGTCAAAATTCATCAAATGATAGTTTTAAAACTACTGCTTATACACTTAATTCATTAAAAGAATTTTTAATCTCTTTGAAAGCTTCAACTAAAAATAATAATACTGTGCTGCCATTGGACTTCGTAAAATATTTTGATGATGATGATGATGATAATAATAATAATATTATGAGTTATTCTATGCTCCTCCCATACTACCTGAATGGTGATTTATTATCGTTATTATCAAATCTTAGGAAAAAACCATACATTCGTTTCAGACAAGAACATAAAAATTTATTGTTTATTAAGATATTGAGAATTGTTAATTTTTTACATACAAATTTAAAAATTGTTCATCGTGATATAAAACCAGAAAATATCTTGATTGATAATAATGGTGATTTAAAATTGACTGATTTTGGTTTTGCAATAGATATGACAAGTGATGATTATTTGACTACAAGGCAAAATTCTAATAAAAGAATTATAAAATTTAGAAATTTATCCCTTGGTACTAGGAGCTTTATAGCTCCAGAAACGTTTAAATTTGATGAATGTGGTAATATAAAAGAAAATAAAATTAACAATAATTTGAAATCAGTTAAGGAAATTGTTGATTTGAAAAAACTAGATATTTGGTCCTTGGTGATACTATATTTTCAAATAAACAAGATGATTAAACCATGGAAAGTTGCAAATACTGAGGAAGACTCTACTTATAAAAAATTTGAAATTTTTTATAAGAGTAATTTGATTGACACTCGTTTAAATTTAAGTTGTGTAAATGAAGTTTATCTATCTACAATATTTGATAAAAACGGTATAATAAACAACGATTTGAAAATAATGTTACTCGGAATGTTAAATCCGAACCCATTTCAAAGATTGGGATTACAACAAGTTTTACAAAGTAATTGGTGCTTGAGTTTAAATGAAGATTTTACTAACTACATAAAACTTCCCAAAGATGAAGAATTATTGAAATTGGTAAGGTCTACTTCTACAATTACATAATTTTGTTTTTTTTTAGAGTTTACGCAATGCATTTTCTTCAGCGTACCTGATTCTTATGTCTTATTATGTTTCACTGTGTTCTACTCTGTTTCAGTTTTATCCAAGTGGCGCGTAATGATATATTTAAATCCGGAAATATCAGGAAATAGTGACACATACATACGAATATAATATAATATATTATATTATATAATATTATAAATTAGTATTTTTAATTTGTTAACCAACCGCTGTCAACAGGAATAACGGTACCAGTAACATAATCACTTGCATCACTTGCCAAAAATACAGCTACACCAATTAGTTCATTAGTCTGACCAAATTTCTCAACAGATGATTTATCGTGTAATGATTTTAATTCTTCTTCTGGCACGTTTGACAAAATATCTGCAGTGAAAAAACCAGGCGCAATACCGTTTACATTTATTCCTTTAGCTCTCCATTCTTTAGCTAAAACGGTTGTCAAGTTTTTCAATCCACCTTTTGCAGTGAAATATGGAATAGCATCTGGGGTATTTTTGAAGCTATGTATAGAGCAGACATTTATGATCTTACCTTTACTATTTGCTTTAATTAAATACCTTCCAAAATCTCTAGATAATAGCAGAGGTGCTAATAGGTCCACAGCAAGCACGTTTTCCCATGAATCATCAGATTGATTTTCTGCTGGAGCCATAGTGGCTATTCCAGCGTTATTGACCAAAATCTCTATTGATGGTACAATTTTTAATGCTCGTGGTAACATTTTTTCGACATTGTGTTTTAATGATAAATCAATGGGTAAACTGTAAGCGTTTCTTCCATAACTTTCAATAATTTTCAAAGTTGAAGATGGGTCACTTTTTGGATAATGAGCAACCACAACGTTTGAACCTGCTGCAGCTAGACCTCTTGCAATAGCTTTACCTATACCTTTTTCGGCACCAGTAACTATTGAAGTTTTACCTTTTAGCGAAAAGAGATTTGCAAGAACTGCTGAAGACATAATTTTAAAATTTAACTAGTTTAAAACAATAATTTTTTTAAATGAAATACTTTTTTAAATGCTTATATACGGAGTTGAGTATTATAGAATGGGCACAGTCAATTATTGAATTTACAAAAATCTACAGTTAAATGTGTGGATTATTTATTATTTATTTTGTATCTTTATTTTTGAAATAGGTAACGTGAAAAATCTACGGAATTCAATCGCTCGAATTTAAAATGGAATGAGCAATTTGATAATTTCGGATTAATAATTGATACAAAAGAGAGATAAAAGAAAAGAAAGGAAAAAAAGGAAAAAAAAAGAACGACAAGTATGAAAAAATAACTTATCAGCAAAATACTGATGGTATCTCATTAATTTTAATGATAACAACTTAATATATAAGTAAAAGCAAAAAAAAAAAATAAAAAAAATAAAAAATAATGAAGCGAACGAAGATCTAAGGTATCAAAATATTTAGACAACTTCTGATTCATCCGATACTACTGTTCTAACGGCTTCAGTTTGGTGTATTGCAGTAGTGCCTCCTGTATTGTTATTACTTCTAACTTTAAAGAAATTTATTCTATTACTGCTTGCTGTTGCTGGAGCTGGAGCAGTGCCTGCCGTAGTTGCAGGTGCAGCACCAGCAGCACCTGTATTATTTTTCTTTGATCCCAAATTTCCAAAGAATCCTCTTTTCTGTGGATTCAGCTGTGATTTAGGTTCATCTGCTGGTGGTACTGTTGCTACTGGTGGTACTGTTGCTACTGGTGGTGCTGTTGTTGTTGGTGCTGCTGCTTGTGATGAAGGTGGTACTGCAAACTTGTTTGTAGTAGGGTATATACCTCCGTTGTAAGTATCTTCATCAGAAGAGTAATTATTAAAGTTTTCTTTATTATAACTATCTTTTCTTTGTATTCTAGTTGCAGCAAGCAGTAAGCAACCAATCAAGAAAGATAAAGTTCCACTTAGCATTAACAATACGACTGAAGTCCAAGTAAAAGCCATCAATTTTGTACCTATAGTTGCAGTTCTATTGTCATTATTAAAAGTTGTCTTTGCCTTTTTCAAAGTATCTGTATACAAAGCAGCAGCAACAACACAAAAGACAAAAGCAACAAATGTTGAAAAAGTTGCCAAACCATTAATTGCTGAAGTATTTAAACAAAATGCTGGTAAAGTCAACATTAAAGCAACTATGGTGAAAAATAAAGCAATTAATAAAAAAGCATATCCACATTTTGATTGATAATAATATTTATTTCTACTATTTGTAAAATCTGATGGAATTGATGATGATGAACCAAAATTATCCTTTGGAGAAATTGGGTAACCTGCATGTGAACTTGTACAATCGCTATTTTCACCATTTGTTACATCACATAACCTATAATTAGTCCATCTTGAAGTATCAAAGTTTGCACCTGAAATACCACTGGTATCTGCTTCTAACCAATAAAATTTTTTCAAAACAGAATGATCAGTAGCACCACATAATACTATGAAAAATAGCAATAGTCCAGCACTAAATTAAAAAAAAATTGTTAGTAAAGATAAAGTTACAACAAACAAAGAGGAGCAAAAAACGAAAATAACAAAAAAAAAAAAAAAAAAAATAACTTATTTTACTCACCCTGAAAGAAGGATTAAAGGTAAGATATTTGATACTCTTTTAGTGATATAAAGAGGATTCATCTTATCTATTTATTTATTTATCTATCTATCTATTCTTTTTTTTTTTTTTCAACTTTAGTGTTTTCACTATAAAATTACAATCAATCAAATAGTACATATAAATAGAAAACAAACTTATTTACAATAATCCTTATTTTTTTTAACTTTCGTATAGATATTAGATATTTATATATCTACAACTCAAATAGCAACAAGCAATCATTTAAACTTTTTAAATGATCAAAAAGGGAAATGCCATTCAATTTCATAATATTAAAGAACAATACTAGTAATACTTGTAATACTAGTAATAAAAATAAAAATAATAATAATTACTTTAATTGTGAAAAATTACATCATCCCCTCTAAATTTCTTCCAGAAACAAAGTTTTTCTTTTTTTTTCCATAAAAACTATAGAAAAAGAAAGAGAAAGAAAAATTTATAAAGCGATTAAATAAAGAAAGAAAGAAAGAAAGAAAAAGATAAAAAGAGTCATTAATCAATCTATAAAATGTGCTATGCAGTGCGATAGCAACTTTTTCTTTTTTTTGGTTTTTTTTGTTTATATAAATGCTGCGTACCGCTTTTACTTGCAACAACTTGCATTTTTGCGCATTTGCGCATTTGCTTTTTTTTTTTGTAAATTTTTTATAAAATTTTTGTTGTTTCCTTTTTAGGAAGGAGATGACGTTGGCATTGTGGTAGTAACACGTTTTAATATATACATAAAGGTTAATAAATAATTTGTGTGAGCGAGAGAACTTTTTTTAAGTAAAAAAAAATTTTTTTTTTTCGTTTTTCTTTTTACGGCGGCAAAATTAGGTATAAATATAAGTAATTTCCTATTTTTAAAATTTTATTGTGTTTATATATTATTAAATAATTAAGCTAGATAAAGTTAATTTTTTTTTCTTTTTGATTAGGTTGATTATGTCTGAAGAATTATCTACAGTTCAATTATTTGTTAGACCGCTTCCGTTTGATATTCAACAAAGTGATGTTGAAGATTTATTCGCAAAGTCTGGTCCTTTAAAAAGTGTCCGTATTATGTCGGGCTATGCTTTTGTTGAATATGAACAAGCAGAAGATGCTTCTAGTGCTGTTGCCACATTTGATAACACTGAACAATTTGGTGGTCCTTTAGAAGTACACTATGCAAAGCATAGAGAGTTTAAACCTTCCACTAGAGGTTTATATAGAGCTCTTGTTAAAAATTTACCTGAGAATGCTGCATGGCAAGAATTGAAAGATTTTGTTAAAGATTTCACAGGTATTGTTCCAACTTTTTGTAAAGTTGATTATGACCATATTGGTCATTTAGAATTTGGTTCTGCTGAAGACTTGGCTGCTGCCATTGAAAAGGCAAATGGTGCCGAGTTGGATGGTGCTATCATTGAAGTTGAAGAAGATACTTCTGAATATGTTCCTCCTCCTCCAAGAAGTTTCAGAGGTGGCCGTGGTGGCGGTTTCGGCGGATTTGGCGGTCGTGGCGGCGGTGGCTTTGGTTTCCGCGGTGGTCGTGGCGGCTTTAGAGATAGAGGCGATTTTGGCGGTCGCGGTGGCGGATTCGGTGGTCGTGGCCGTGGAGGTGGATTCAGAGGTAGAGGTGGCAGAGATTTTGGTGACAGAGGTGACAGAGGTGGTCGTGGTGGTTTTGACAGAGACTTTGGCGGTAGAGGAGGTCGTGGTGGTTTCAGAGACAGGGATTCTGGATATGAAAGAAGTGGTTTCAGAGATAGAGATAGAAGTCCAGGAAGATATTAAAAAGCAAAATTTTTTTTTTCAAAAAAGTTAAAAAAAAGTTAAAAAAAAATTTTTTTTCTTTTTTGAAAACTAGTTGGATTTCAAATTTCAAAAATTTCAGTTTGTTTTGAAGCACATGTTTATTTTCAGAAATGTTTGTTAATTGGTTTGACCTGTTGGAATCATTTTGTAAATCTAAAAAGAGATGTATGTGGGAAAAGTGGAAGAAGAAGAAAAAAAGGGGAATTGACTTAGTTTTGTTATCACTTTGGACATGGGGAATAAATATTAAGAGAGTCTAATCAAATTTTATTGAGTATTTACAAGTTTATTTTATTTTAATTAGTTAGTTTGAAGAGAGTATACCGTCACTCGAACCAGAGTTGAATTCCATAAGTTGTAACAAAAAAAAAAAGAGTACTGAGAAAAGAGTATAAGGAATTTGGCTTGTCATGAAAGTTTGCTTTTTGTTCTTATAAGGCTATACACAAGTTTAAGTTTACAAATAATTAAATAAAATAAAAGTAAAAAAAAAAAAAAAAAAAAAAAATTAAATAAAGGTGATCAATTTGGCGAAACCTTTCACCAAAAAATCAATCATTTCTACTAATCTTTTCTTTTTCTTTTTTTCTTTTACTTTACTTTTTAGTTTCTTTATAGTTTCTTGTCTAAAATCAATAAATTGGTTAGTAAAATACTTACCCTTTAATTTGAAAATCAAGTTCAAACACTTTGCGCGTGCAATAATAGATTTGGTATAAACACATTTAGAATAGAATTTTTGGTTTTTCTTTTTTGGTTTTTTGGTTTTTTAAGAGAAATATTTGATTTTTCTTCAATTCTATTGAAATCTTTTGGCTTAGTTTTTTTTTTGTTATAGATATGGAACTGATGAGAGACAAGTTATAGCATCTTTTAACGAGAGTTCAAATGTTAAATCTCAGGTTAAACAGGATGCAATTATATTTATTCATGGTGGTGCATGGAGAGATCCAAACAATACTTTTAAAGATTTTGAAAAATTAATCAAAAATATTAATAATGAATTATCATCATTATCATCATTAAATAATAAGATTGAATTGTATTCATTAGATTATAGATTGTCCCCAACAGTTAAACATCCTTGTCATTTAATCGATGTAATAAATGCAATTAATTATATAATTAAAAATATAAATTCTAATTTAAAAAATTTAACATTAGTTGGACATTCTGTGGGTTCTACTTTAGCAATTCAAGTTTTAGATTATAAAAAATTATTAAATTATTATAATGAAAATATTGATGAATTGGATATATCTTTTATTAAAAATTTAGTGTTATTAGATGGAATTTATGATATTCCCAAATTATTAGATGAATATCCTTCATATTTATCATTTATTAATGAAGCTTTTGAAGAAAAAAATTTTAATACAGCTACACAATTATCAATTTCAAATAAAGATGAAAAAAATGTTCAAATTGGAATGTATTTTAAATTTTTGAAAAAAATAATTATTGTTCAAAGTGAAAATGATGAATTATTAAGTTTAAATCAAACTAATTTTTTTGTTAAATGGTTAAATTCTATTGGAATTTATAAATTTGAAAAAATTTTAGATGATTTTGGTAAACATAATGATGTTTATGAAAGTGATAAATTAAAAGATTTAATTATATTAAATTTTTACAAATGATATATATATATATTTCAAAATTTAAAATAAAAAAGTAGTAAATATATTATTTATATATATATATTTATACGTAAAACACAAAGATAATGGACTTTTTTCTTTCTTTCTTTCTTTCTTTAACGAGGAGCTCTTGGTTTTGAAAAATCTACTCTTAAAATTAAAGAATGATAACCTCTTCCATCTAATGCATCTCTAGCCTTTTGTGCAATTTCTGGAGTATCAAATTCAACATAAGCAACACCTTTAGATCTACCAGTTTCTCTATTTTTAACCAAGGTGACTCTTCTAATAACACGTTCAAATCTTTGTAATACTTCATCACGAAACGTTTGTTCATCAATATTTTCATTTATTTGAGTAAATCTTAAAGTTGAAGATTCTTCCTTTTCTACAGAAAGATCTTTTTCAGCAAATTCATCTTTATTTCTATTTCTCAAATGTGGAGCAATATAACCTGTAGTTTTGGTTAATTCAGGTGTAGGAGAAGCAGCAGAAGGTTCTGGTGTACCTGAAGCATTTTCTATATCTGCACCCAATGTATCTTTAAAAGGACATTTTGAAGTAAAATGAGAACCTCCACATAATCTACATCTAATACCTTGTCCCACAGACAGTTTCTTTGATTCTTCCTTTTGTTTTTCTTCAGCTTCTTTTTCAATAACTTTCCATTGTGTTCCTAATCTAAGATAAACTGGTTCTCCAACTTGTGTAGTTCTAAAATCAGGACCAGGTGCCGTTCCTTCTTCAGCACCAAATTTAGCCCATTTCTTTCTCCTTGCAACATCAGGATGAACTTTCTCTGTAATCTTAATTTCTTTTATCTTTTGTGTAACTTTAACTTTCTTTCCCAGATCATTTAATCTATAAGAAATAATAGTTTTAGTACCATCTTTATTTTCAATTACTTCTGGTGAGGGTAATTCTTCTTCGGCGTCAGCCCAATTCGATCTTCTATAATTTTAATTTTAAGGAGAAAATAAAATAACTTGTTAGTAATCCATTCGTTTGTAAAAAAATTATCAATACTTCACAAGCTTCATAAAAACCATAATACATACGCTACTTCCGCCATTATAAACACTTTTATAAGATAATTTATTAATCAATCAAATAGTTTTAATTATTCAACTACAAAATATCAATTTTTGTACTGAAGAAACAAAAAAAATTTTTTTTTTATTTTTCTTCTTCTTTTTTTTTGATACAAGAAAACACGACGTTTTTTTTTTTGAAATTTTTCATTTGCATTTTAGGAGTGCGCTAAAAATCAAAAATTTAGAAAAAAATTTAAAAAGTAGGAGAAGTTTTAAAAGTATCCTTGAAGGAGAAAACATATTTCAAAAAACCGGAAACTGGAGAATTTAAAAGTTCTCCGTAAAACTTTTTTCAATTTTTTTCTTTCATTTCAATTTAAGACAGATTTTCTGTCTGTCTTTATACACACACCGTTTAAGGAATACTGTGAATAACTAGAATAAAGGTATAATAATAATTACTAGTTTAATTAATAAATTGAATAATTTCTTTTTTTTTATTTGTTTAATTTTTTTTTTTTTTATTTTTTTATTTTTTGAATTATATATCTGTATATATATCTATACATATATAATAGTTTGTTTTTAATTTTGTGTGTTGGGATTATCATAAGTAATGATGCAAAACTCTCAACAAACTATTTCTCATCTTTCAGCTGGTTTGCGATCGGTTTCACTCAATGATAATAATAATTCTAGCGATGGATCTCAGAATCAGCAGGGTCAACAACAACAGCTGCAACTACAGCAGCAGCAACAGCAAAGTCAGCAACAGCAACAGGGTCAGCAACAGCAACAACAACAAGATATAATAATACCCGAGACTTCATCAAGAATTTCAAGATTTTTCCAAAATCAACCAACAGAAGGTTTTACACTTTTTTCTCATAGATCAGCTCCAAATGGATTTAAAGTTGCAATAATATTAAGTGAATTAAATTACAATTATAATACACTTTTCTTAGATTTTAATAAAGGAGAACAACGAGCACCTGAATTTGTTACAATAAATCCAAATGCAAGAGTACCAGCTTTAATAGATCATAGCAATAATAATTTAAGTATATGGGAATCAGGAGCAATTATTCTTTATCTTTGTTCAAAATATTTAGCAGAAAATGGAGAATGTGAAATATGGTCTTCTGATATAAATGAACAAGCAAAGATAAATAGTTTTTTATTTTATCAAGTTAGTGGGCATGCAACAATGATGGGACAACTGTTACATTTCAGATATTTCCACTCACAATCCGTTCCTTCTGCTGTTGAAAGGTACACAGATGAAGTCAGAAGAGTTTATGGTGTTATAGAGATGGCATTGGCTGAAAGAAGAGAACTGGTAATAATGGAATTAGATTCAGAAAATGCTGCAGCATATAGTGCTGGAACTACTCCTCTCTCCCAAAGTAGATATTTCGATTACCCAGTGTGGTTGGTTGGAGATAGAGCAACAATTGCAGACTTAAGTTTTGTTCCATGGAATAACGTTGTGGATAGAATAGGTATAAATTTAAAAGTAGAGTATCCAGAAGTTTATAAATGGACAAAACATATGATGCGAAGACCAGCTGTTGTTAGGGCTTTACGAGGTGAAGACTAAATCAAAGACTAAGCTAAAGACTAAAACAAAATCAACACAACCAAGACTCAGCTTTCTAAAGCTTGAGCTGCTGTAATGACTTATGATGTTAAGTTTCTAAAATAAAAAAAATCAGACTTATCTTTTTTTTTTATTTTTTTATTTTTCAATTGTTTTCCTTTCTACTTCTATACACGTATGCTTTTTTTTTCCTTTTTTTTTGTTTCTCTTTTTATCAGTTCTCTATAGTTCTCTCCATAACTTATATTCTTTTTTGATTATCATATACCTTCACTGTAACTACTTATAGAATCTCTTTCTTCAAACTATCCAATAGATGATGGTCTGATTGACTGAAAATTTGAACAAAAACAATGGTCGTGGACACACTGACAAAAAAAAAAGTGTTTTACAAAAATTTTCTTTTGAGAAGAAATCAGCGACCAAAACGAAACATCTTTATAACAAGAATAATAATAATAATAATAATAATTAGTTATTTGATATATATAAATATATAAATAAATAAATAAATAGAGGTCAATCCATCGAATAATATTGTTATTTCATTAACTATTAATAAACGCGATGTTTGGTAAGCCAACATCAGGTACGGGATTTGGTGGTTTTGGAAGTACAGCCAATTCCAATTCCTCACCGTTTGGAAATAATAACAATAATAATAATAATACTTCACCATTTGGAGCGAATAATAATGCAACGAATACTGGAGGCGGCAGTATGTTTGGCTCTGTAAATAACAATTCATCGCCCTTTGGATCGAATAATAATACTACTGGACTGTTTGGAGCTAATGCTGGTTCCTCAGGTGCAAATAGAGGTGGGTTATTTGGATCTAATACTGGTTCTGCATTTGGTGCAAATAATAATAATACAACCGGTACTTCAGGAGGGTTATTTGGGTCTAGTAATAATGTTTCTGGAACTTCAGGAGGGTTGTTTGGCTCGAAACCTACAAATACTTCCTCTGCTTTTGGTTCCAGTGCACCCTCAGCTTTTGGTGGTGCTACATCGACTTCTCCCTTTGCTTCTAATGCCGGTTCTAATACCCTGAATAGTGTATTTGGAGGTATCGGTGGCGGCATGGGTATTGGAGCAGGTGTGGGCGGTGTGGGTTCTGTCGCAGGCCTGGGACAAGGTACTGCTATAGTTCCTTTTAAAGCATATACAGAAAAAGATGCTGCTCAAAACACTTCAGTATATGAAAATATTTCATCAATGCCTGAATATAGAAATTATTCTTTTGAAGAATTGAGATTTCAAGATTATGAACATAATAGAAGATTTGGTAATGCAGCAGCAACTGGGTTTGGTACAGCACGTTCTAATTCACCTTTTGCTTCAAATAATTCTAATACAGCTGGTGTATTTGGTGGTGGTGCTAACACTTCTGGTGGAGGCTTATTTGGACAGACAAATACCGGTAACACTAACTCTATGTTTGGTGGTGCTGGTGCTAATGTTGGTGGTAATAATAATACTGGTCTTGCGTTTGGTGCCAATAATAATAATACTGCAACTTCAGGTGGATTATTTGGTAATGCTAATAAACCTTCTACCCCAACTGGAGGATTATTTGGATCCAATAATAATACGACTTCCGGTTTTGGATCAGGTTTTGGGTCTAATAACAATACCACTTCTGCCTTTGGTGGTGGAAATACAGCATCTGCCTTTGGGCAAAACAACACTGGAACTTCAGCCTTTGGAGCCGCTCCTAATGCTTCTCAATTTGGACAAGCAGGTTCAAATCCATTTGGATCAAATAAACAATCCCCTTTTGGAACTGGGAACTCAGGAAATACTTCTAGTGGTTTATTTGGATCAAACAATAATAACCTTAATACCACGTCTGGTGGGTTGTTTGGTTCAAGTAATACAAATAATACAGGATTCGGTGCTACCAACACAAGTTCCGCATTTGGTAACAATGCAGGTGGAAGCTCATTGTTTGGGGCTTCTAATAACAACAACGCCAATAACAACAACAGTAATAATAGTCCATTTGGTGCAAATAACAACACTGCTAATTCTTTTGGAAGTGGATTCGGCACGAATAACAATGCTTTTGGAGCCGCAAATACAAATAACACTTCTGGTGGTTTGTTTGGTAACAAGCCAGCTGGAACCAGTGGCGGATTATTTGGTGCCAATAATAATAATAACAACAACAATAATACTTCGGCATTCGGTGGAATCGGCAACAATAACAACAACAACAACAGCAGCAATGTAGGTGGTGGATTGTTTGGTGCCAATAAACCTGCTAGTGGTGGATTGTTTGGATCTACGGCGAATAATAATACCACTTCAGCGGGAGGAGGCTTTGGATTTGGAGCAAATAATAACACCAATAATAATACGAGCACTTCTGGCGGGTTATTTGGCAATAAGCCATCTGGTGGAATGTTTGGTTCTACAAATACTGCTGGAACAACTACAGGTGCAGGTTTATTTGGTTCTAATAATAACAATACAAACACCCAAGGAGGTGGCTTATTTGGTAATAATGCCAATAATAACACTCAAGGTGGGGGGTTATTTGGTAACAGTAATGCTAATAATAATACCTCTGGTGGCTTGTTTGGTAATAAACCTGCAACAGCAACTGGAGGAGGATTATTTGGCAATACAAGCAACAACAATAATCCAGTAACTGCTAATACTGGAGGTGGTTTATTTGGCAATAACAATACTAGTAATAGTGGCGCATCAAGTGGCTTATTTGGTAATAAACAACCTGGAACTTCTTCTGGAGGATTATTTGGTAACTCTAATAATACCTTTAATAATAATAATAATAATAATAATAATAATTTCAATAATAATAATAGCAACAACAATAATATTAGTGCAAATACTAATAGTGGATTATTTGGTAATAACAATAACACAAATAATGCTTTTGCTGGTAACAATTATGGTGGTGGACTATTTAGCAATAACTCTAATTATAACAACAATCAAAATGTTTATAACCGGCCTATTGCCACAATTGATTCGAATCCGTACGGCACTACCCCATTATTTGAAAGTATAACTGGTTATCGACCAGAGCCTGAGGAACGAGAATTAGAACCACGTTGTTGGATAGTTGGAGGCAAGAAGAAGGAAGATAAAAAGGATGTCAGTTTGACTTCTGCATATAAATTATCTGCAAAACCATTGTTTTCATATATGGACATAGTGCCAACCCCGATCCCAGCTATTGATATGTTATCAAATAGTTTATATGTTGTACCAAATGATGAAATTCATTTATTGAGTTGTAAAAAAAGTGAACCTCATTTAATTTCGGGAGCTCAAAGGGCTTCATCTAATTCAATTAAGGCTAGAGGTGATGGTATAGTAAGTACCATTGGTGGTTTTTACAATAATTCGATCTATTTCAATCCCCAAATGGATGAAGCTATATTGTCTTCGGAAATTTTTTACCCAAGCAAGAATATTAGGAAGCTGATGATTGAATCCGTGGCAAATGATCAAGAAACTCTGCTGAAAAACAGAAAAGCAATAGAAGATAAAACTTCTAGTCCGAAATGGCAGGTTTCATTCAATCCTGGTAATAGAAAAGAGGCAAATGATGATGAGATATTTCCTTCAAGTTCTGAAAATAATAATGTTTTAAGCTCAACTACAGATAATAAATTAAATGTTAAAGATAATTCAATAACTTCAAATGCAAAAGAAGAGTATAGAGGAAATATAAAAGAGAATGATTACGATGGTTATTGGTTTGAACCATCTTTGAAAAAAATAGCTCAATTGAGTCCTGAGCAAAGAAAATCTGTTCCTTCTTTGACAATTGGTAGAAGAGGTTATGGAACAATTGAATTTTTAAAACCAGTCGACTTGACTACTTTACCACCATTACAAAAAGTTATTAAAAATATAGTTGTTATAGATAAAAAATTGTGCATGCTTTATCCAGATGCATCAATCAAGCCAGCTTATGGAGAAGGCTTAAATCTTCCTGCAAGGATTAGGTTAGAGCACTGCTATCCAATTGCAAGAGACACAAAAAAATCAATCTTGGATCCTAATCATGAATTTGTTAAGAAACATTTTCAAAAATTGAAAAGCGTTGCAGGTACTAAGTTTATTAGTTATGACCCAGTTTCTGGTACATGGACTTTCGAAATTGAGCACCCTTGAACAAACCAGAAACAAATGTCTTTGTATAGTTTATTATTTGTTTGTTCTTAATTACTTTTCCCCCTTTATTTTGTCGTATATATGTATTCAATCATTAAGCGTTTCGCCTTTAATAGATTATCATTTAAATCATTTAATTGTTTGAATTATTGAATTTTTGCACATTGAAAAATTTTGACTTTCATTAAAACGCGTCGTTAAATTTTTTTTTTTTTTATTTTCTATTAATCTTTTTTTTTTCAGTATAAATAAACCTTCAAGTACGGTTTCAACTAATAACGGAGGCTATAACGATCACGATAGCGGTAACGATCCATTTGAAATGGGTATTAAGGGATTGAACTCTTTAATTGCGGAGCATGCGCCAGGTGCTATAACCACCAGTGAAATCAAGACATTTTTCGGCAGGAAAGTTGCCGTTGATGCGTCAATGTCGTTGTATCAATTTTTAATTGCAGTTAGACAACAAGATGGACAACAGTTAGCAAACGATGAAGGTGAAACTACATCACACATTATGGGGTTTTTCTATAGAACCATTAAAATGGTTACATATGGTATTAAACCTTGTTATGTATTTGATGGGAAACCACCAGTTCTTAAAGGTGGTGAATTAGAAAAAAGATTATTGAGAAGAGAAGAAGCTCAAAGACGTCAAGAAGAAATTAAAGAAACTGGTACTGTTGAAGAGATATCAAGATATGAGAGGAGACAGGTGAAGGTTACAAGAGAACAGAATGAAGATTGTAAGAAATTGTTGGGATTAATGGGTATACCATATGTTGAAGCACCTTGTGAAGCGGAAGCACAATGTGCTCAATTAGCAAAGCTGGGTAAAGTATATGCTGCTGCATCGGAAGATATGGATACATTGTGCTATGAGACTCCATATCTTTTGAGACATTTGATGGTTTCTGAGCTGAGAAAATTGCCAATAAGTGAGATCAATTATGCAAAGGCTATGGAAGGATTAGATTTGACATTAAATGAATTTATTGATATGTGTATATTATTAGGATGTGATTATTGTGAGACTATAAGAGGAATTGGACCAGTGACTGCTTATAAATTAATTAAGGAACATCATAGTATCGAAAATATTATTGAACATATTAAAAATTCTGAAAAATTAAGCGCAAAATACATTCTTCCAGAAAATTGGCCATATAATGAAGCAAGAGAATTATTTTTACACCCAGAAGTATTGGATCCAAATGAAATAGTGTTGAAATGGGAAGAGCCAAAAGAAAAAGAATTGATCGAATACATGACTAAGAATGGATTCAATGAAAAAAGAGTTAGAGATGGAATTGAAAAATTGAAAAAAGGTGTAAAGTCAGTCACCCAAGTGAGATTAGATAACTTTTTCGGTGGTGCTTTAAAACCAACTACAAAGAAACGGACAAAGGAAGATGAAAAGAAGAATAATAAGAAAGTCAAAAGAAAGTAATAGGTATTTTTTTTTTCTTTTAAAATTAACAATGTATAATATCATTCATTACTATATAGAATCTAAAAAAAAAAAAAAATGAAAAATGAAAAATCGAAAACTAGGTGAAAAATATATAAATGATTTATTTAAATTAAAACAATATGATCTAACGCGTGGAAACATGTTAAATATAAAACTTAAATAATGGGGGTTCATAAAGAAACTGAAATATGTCGATTGCCTATTACTTTCAATCAACAGAATAAATATTATAGAGTTCATTGTTATCTTATAGCTGCAAAACTTCATCATGTTTCTCCTAAACTTATGGTTACGGATTTTACTTCGAATTTAAACATACTGACAACAGATTGTGATGAGATCATAATAGGTAATGAACAAGTGCTAAATAGAGCACAGTTATTGAGGATTAATATTTATCCAGAGAAGTTCAATGTTTTCATCAAGCTGTTAAAAGATCGTAAACCAGATTTTTATCTTCGAGAGATTTACAGAAATGTTTTCCCAGATTTAATCTTTCTTACACTTGATATTAGATTGAATATTTATAATGGTACATTGGAAGGTATTGTGGATAATATTTGGTTTTTAAGCTATGAAGAAGAGAATCAGTATGTTGATAAGTTGTTTAAAAGGTTTATTACAAATATGCCGGATTTTTTCATTAGAGAAAATATATCTGATATTTCTAAAATTATACCTCAGAGATATTTAATTAAGTATGATGATAAAAAAAAGCACCAAACGATAGCTGAACGATTTATAAAGCTGAAAAAAGAAGATACATCTTTTGATCAGGTTATAGATTCTAAATACGAAGAAGATTTTGAAGAAAGTTCGGAGCCAGAAGTTTATAATGAGCCAGAACCAGAAATAGAACCAGAAATAGAACCAGAAATAGAACCAGAATTAGAATCAGAATTAGAACGGACTGGACAAAATAATAAGATCTTATCAAGAAATAATGGTATAATATCTATAGGGGATTTGAAAAAAAAAGTACTGAAAACTGGGATAGACGAAGATTTAACGTTTACTATAAGGGCAAAAGTTATAGCGATATTACCATCTTTTGAAGAATTAATCAAAATTGACAATGAAACAAATCAAATTTGTTTAAAGAACATTGAAATATACGTAACGGACATTGATAATAAAGATATGGTTTATGAAGAATCTCATCAATCGGTTTTAAAATTTCAAATATCAAATCATTTTCAAATTTTAAGTTTTTTATCAAATGAAAATACCCAGTTAGCTAGTAATTCTCAATTATTATTATTTAACCTTTTATTACAAAAGGAAGCTATGGATAAGAAATTTCAGAAATTGATAAGTTTAGGCAAATTTCATAAATTCAAAATTGAATGGAACAATAAGATTAAAATTAATGACAATCATAAGTTCTACCTTGAAGGATGGGAGTGTTTAAAATCCCCGTCACTGCACCAAATGGTTAATGAATAATACTTTATGATATAGTTTATTATATATATATATATAGATATTTATATATGTATCTGTGTGTCTTAGTGTGTCAGTGTCTGTATAGTAAAATAGAAGTTATAAGTCAAAAAAGTCAAAAAAGTCAAAAAAGTCAACTATAAAGAATCAAGTTGTTTGTCCATAAATTGTAAAATTTGATTTAAAGTCAGTGAGAATATGTCATCAGTTTCAAGAAACAAATTGTGTCTAGCATTTGGGAAAGTTACAATCTTTCTGTTTTCATTTGGAATCTTATCATTGATTTTGTCGATGAACTGAATACCACCATCCATAAGGTTTATCTTATCATCTTCTCCAAACAATATGAGAATTGGTTTATCGTGATTTTTGATCTTGGAGATTGCGTTGTTTTCTAATAAATCTCTTCCTCTAAAGATCATATCTTTTAATTGACCAATAGTACCAACTGGGTCTTCCATACTATCTGCAATGCAAAAATCTAAATAATCTTGATTACTACTAACAAATTCAGCAGCCAAATTGGTATTAAATTTAATATCAGTCTTGAACCAACAAACAAACGTCACCATTTTTTCTATTATTAGTGATGGCTTACTTTTTGGATGGAGCAAAATCAATGGTGCGGCAGATACAACACCTTTAACCTTATCCAAATGTTTCCCAAAGGCCAAATAACTTAAAACTAACCCACCACCCATTGAATGACCTAAAAGATATAAATTCAATGGTTTCTTCTCTTCTAACAACTGATCATATGAATAATCGATAAAATTATCCAAATCTTTATAAGAATAATGATCATTAGTAAGACCTTTTAATTTTCCTGGAGAAGTTAAACCCGCACCTCTTTGATCAAAAAACAAACATTCATACCCATTACAAGACAATTGATCCAATAATCTATCATAAACTTTTGCTCTTTCACAAAATCCATGAACAACTAAGAACCTTGCTTTAAATTTAACATCTTTAGGAATAGGCCAAAAAACAGTATAAAATTCAACTTCAGAATTTGAAAATTTAATTTTCCGATGTAATGGAGAATTCTTCAGTTTATAAGGATAACTCAATTTATCAAACTCATAAACACTGGTGGATTTAGGGTCTATATCGGTGACTACATATTTTTGGGACATATTTAATTCTAAAAATGATATCGTTATCGCTATTGCGGACAAAATGATAAGAGAAAAAAAGAAAAAAGAAAAAAGAAAAAATAATGGTATTAAAGATTAATGGGTTGAAAAAAAAAAAAAGAGACATAATTGCTAATTTTTTTTAATTTCAAAAATCTTGAGGTTCAGCAACTGCAGTTGATAAATTATTACCATTTACATCATCTATAAATTCTTCATCTTCAGCAAGTCTAGAAATTGGAGAATTTCCTTCTTTTGGAGTTAATCGACCAATAAATTTTTTCATACTTTCATCCATTCCAGAAAAACCTCTTATTATTTCAGCTAATGGCCAAGGAACTGCTCTCATGATAGGCATAAAATTACCATAAAATGGAAGTTTAATTTCACCTCTTCTTCCTAATTCAACTGCACTTAATACATTTCTTGCAACGTGGGATGGATCTAATTCTGGAGCTAATAAAGTAGAAGGTGTTTTAACTCCGGTAAACATTCTTGTTTTCAATTGACCGGGACAAATTAATAAAGTTTTTACACCTTTTGGATTTAAAGATGGAGGACCTAATTCATAAGTTAAAGATTCATGTAATGCAATTAATCCAGATTTTGAAGCTCCATAAGCACTTAATCTTGCTGGAGACATATAACCCAATACAGATGCAATAGTAACAATATAACCTCTTTTAATTTTTAACATATCAGGTAAAAATGCTTTAATAGTATAAAAACTAGACATTAAATTAATTTGTATAGTTTTTTCAATATCATCAAAACTTAAATCAATTAAAGACTTACCTCTAGTTATACCAGCATTATTTATTAATAATGAAACAATCCCAACTTCTTTTTTAACAATTTCACTTGTTTTTAAAACTTCTTTTCTATTACTAACATCACATTTATAATAGTATACATTTTCTAATCGGTCCTCTGCATTACTTGGAACTACAATATCTAATACAACAATTTTAGACGTATTTTTCTCCAAAAATTGTTTAACTAATTCTTTACCTAACCCTGAACATCCTCCAGTAATTAATACAATATCTCTATGTGGATCAAAATAATTCCCAATAACAATATTAGAAAAAGTCCTATAAGCTTTATTAAAACGATAAAACGCTAATGATATTGAAATCAGACCTGTCATCTTGCTTATTCCTTGAAGACAAATTACAAACTCAACTTAAACTCACTAATTCCAACAAGTCCATTACAACTCTGAAATCTACTAAAACACTATACACACACACACAACAGAGAAAGAGAAAAAGAGAAAGGTACCTTGTAATCCTCCGTAGAGGGAAAAGGGGGTACCGTTTGGGGGTAAACCACAAAAGCAACTAAAACGGGGAAAAGTGATTTACTTGAACACTACTTTAAATTTTGGACCGTGATGGTGTATGATTTGTTTACTACCTTGAAATGAGGGTCAGGTTAGGTCAAGTTAGGTTAAGTTAGGTATTATTGATGTGAATAAATTTGGATCTAATTTGATATAATTGATCTTTAGAAGTTTTTGAGGTTATTTTTTGCAAATATATATATATATATATATAAAATGGAAGAAGAATTAGTGAGGGTACTAAGGGTCAAGAGGAAAAGAGACCAAGATCCGTTACAGGCGTTGGTATTAAAGAATCCAAATTTCAGTACTAAGAGATTGAAGAAGGATTATTATTTCAAATTTGCAAGAACGGATTCAGAGGAACTAGAAGCTGCTACTTTGAGTAAAGATAAGATATTACAAGTCGATTCCAGAACGGGACAACTTTCATTATTATCGACCAATAATGTTAATAATGGAGGAGAAAAGTTTAATAACAATAATGATAATAATGATGATGATGAAATGGATCAAAATCAACTATCTGATGAAATCTTGATGATGGTGAAGGAACAAGAAGAAATCGCCAAGAAGAAGAATAGTAGTAATCTTGTAAAAAACCTGCAGAAGCAACAGCTTAAGAGACCTGTTAGGATAAAACATAAGCCTTCGGAACCTGTAAAAATGAAAAATTATAGTGATACAGAATATGTTTATGATGTTTATTATAGAGGTAAGGATAATGATTCTGAAAAATATGAGAATTCAAAGATTGGTTATATTAGATATGATGAAGAATTGTTTAATTTTTTGAGCAATAACGATGATAATGCAGGTAATGATGAAGAAATAAATTTTAATGATGATGATGATGATTCTAATGCAGAGGATTATTATCAGAATGATTACCCTGAGGATGAAGATGATGATCGTAATTCTGATATAGTGGATCCTGATCTGGAATATCTGGAAGAGTTTAATGGTCTTGTTCTGAGTGATGATGAAGATGATAGTTATGAAATATCGCATAATAAAAAAAGATTTACACGGAAAGAATATTTGAATTATAAAGAAGGTGGAGAAGAAGATGAAGAAGAAGAAGAACTTAACAACGAGATTTTAAACGATAGCTTAGTACAAGAAGGTTTTGATAACCTTTATAATGAATATTATGGTAGAAATGATTCAGATGATGGTGTATATTATGAGGGTCCAACAAGTTTCTTGGATAATGGTAACTTATCTGAAGAAGAACAAGAATTTAAAAGAAATACGTTTTTCAAAAGTGATGAAGATGATGATTTGGCTATCCACAGAGATCGTATATTCGGAGAATTAGAAAGAATGATTACCGATGAGAATTAATAATTACAAAACAATTTAGTACTATTTCTTTAAACATAATTTCTCCATTTTCCAACAAATCAAACTAGTTAAGTAGACTTTTTTTTTATTTCTTTCTTTCTTTACTGCGGAAGTATTGATCATGGAAATAGATGACAACATCGACTTTGGTTTTGGTTTCAGTTAACATATTCAGGTAAAAATTTGATAACTGCTTCCTCCTCCCCCCGCTCCCAGTTTGCAGAGTTCAACAATATCGTCAATCAAAAAATTGAAAAAACTATCTCATCTACGAATTATTCTGTATTCGAAATATCATATTTGACTTTTATTTCTTTTATTGAATTTTTGTTGAATCTTTTAGCAGAGAAAATTCAACTCATACTTTTATTTAGATAAAGAAAAATGGCCCTTTGGCAAAAAAAAAAAAATTTTTTTATATCATTATAGTGAAATCTTTCTCTCATTCTAACGAGATATATAAGTTCAAAAATGACTCAAGGACGATATCGATATCGATATCGATATCCGAAATTTAAAATCTTTTGAAATACAAGAACTGATAAGTCCTATGAATTTTTGAAATAACTTTTAGTTACTTGCTATAATCACTGATATTTCTTTCTTCTATCTCGTTTGCTTTCAACAATTCATGGTATTCTACTACCAGAGAAGCACAAAACTTCCTCCAAGCTCTCGACTTACAGAGAAAATACATTTAAGTTCACAGTCACCCTTAATACCTGGTGCTCTGAAGAACTTGACACAGTTCAGCAATTCTTGTTCATGTGAAAACCTTTTATCCAAGCAATCGGTTACGCCCCTATGATAGTGGATAAACTCGTGCCCATGCCTTTTTCCACCAAACACATTTACTGATAATCTTTATCTAATAAACTTTTGAGATGTCCTGAAATGACATTGAAATGTTAAATTCAAAAATTAAAACATTTCAAATTATACAAGAAAATTTTCTAATCATTAATTTGATTTATAATTACCTAAAGAGCATCTGATAACATGCTCTGCCTAGCTATCCTCCATCACAAATCCTCAATCCCAATCATCAACATCGCAATAATATATTAAAATTATAATGAAAACCGTTATTATTGTCACTTTTGTCATCATAAAATTCGCATCGCTATAATGACACAGGAAAATTTTTTTGAAGTCTTCGTCTTTATACAACTATTAATCTAAAAAGATCAGGAACAAGATAATTTATTTTGAGTTGTTGAGGTCTTCCATATAAGAGAAAGCTGCTAAATGAGTTCCAAGAATGGTATGGTAAGTTTATGTTCTTTTCTTTTTTATTGTTAATTTCTTTTTTTTGTGTTGTGTTGTTTAAATTGAGTTTTAATTTGCTAACAAATTGTTAAAGAAGCAGGTGAAAGATTTATCAACTGCAGAAGGGCTAACCCGTTTCTTAAGATCAAAGGATATTGTAGTTCAGCAGTTAATAGAGATATCAAATGGTTTATTAGATGATGAATATAGTAGCGTTTTACCGAATAAGGTGGATTTTATATTTGAATTGCTTGTGGATAGGTTAAACGATTTTAAGGGAAATTTTAAAGATTTTAAATTAAACTATGAGATTTGGTTGTTATTCATCAAAAATTGGAGTAACTTTAGTGAAGAGGTTGTTTCTCAAAGAAATAAAATATTCAAGCTTTTGAAAATTTCAGATATAGTTGAATTTGTCTTGAAAGAAATAGCAAATGATGACAATACTAAAATTGGAGATAGAGTTAAATTATTAGATTCCATTATGCAAATGTGCGATTTAGTATTAAGTCAATTATATTTAACTATAACTGTTGAGCAAGGCTTGAATATATTGCAAAACTACGTAAGGATAATACACCAGAATACTTTCAATTTCCAAAATGTATCGAGATGGACAATTACAATAAACAAAATGTACAATGTGTCAGTATCAGATAAACGTATTACTCAAAAATTCACAAATGAATTTTCTTCAAGATGTTTATTTGGAATCTTGAGAATTATATCAGATAATAAAATTGATGAAACGAGTAAGAGAATTTTAGAAAGCATAATATTGGAGACAGTCTTAAACAAGGATAATATATCTTTTTTCAAAATAAATGTTAAAACTTTTCTATCAATTTTGGCAACAGAAACAGATACTGAATCATCCATGTTGTACTTGTATAAACTTGCTGTTTGGAGAATAAATGATGTAAATGTTTTGCAAGAGGTTTTCATCTTGATTTCAGACAAATTTCCAACAATTCTAACTACATTAATGAGTTATTTGTTGCTGTTGAATAGAACTTTGTCTAAAGATTTTTTATCCCAGTTGATCGAAAAATGCTTCATTAGCACTGACAGTAATAATTACAAGTTAGTTTCTCAAATTTTGGAATTGAATTTAGAACTTGGAGTACGATTTGCCGACAAAATTTTTGATTTATTTATTTTGGACGGTAAAAACCTCGATTTGAACATTTTTTTCGAAATCTCCTCAAAAGTGATTAATTGTTTTCTGAGAATGAGAGAATTAGAAAAATTGTATGAAATCTGGTTAGGACTTATTCCTATAAATTATAATTTGTTTGCAAATGATAAGTTCATATCTTTGGTTAGCAGAGAGACAACAAGTTTTTCAGATTCGCAGCTATTAAATTTATTGAATATTACTTTATTACCGAAACTTTCGATAGAGACAGATAGACAGCAAGAAGAGGAAGAAAAAGAAAATGATAATGGGAGCGGGGATTTAAAATATAAGGTTGATCAATGTTTGATTGCCTTAATTACAATTGTTCAAAGTTTGTTTAACTCAAATCAGCAAAGGGTGAATTACTTGAAACCTGCTTTGTTCGCAGCTTTGAGCTCTGAAATCGATCTTTATAGCTATAGTCATAAAACGATATTATCGTTTTGGAGATTAAAATATTTGATATTATGCTTGTACAATGATGATGATTTTGAAGAGTTAAATATCGAAGAATTAGGTTCAAAGGTTACAGAATCTTGGCTTGAAAGTGTTTCTCAGGGTAAAGATAGGAACCAATATATTTATTTCACTTTATTCAGGTTAAGAGAATTAAGTGAAATTAGTATATCACCTCAACTAATTGATGATTTTATAAAATACATTTCAGATAATAGAGATGACATCGAACTTTTGAAAATATCATTTGATAGATGGTTGGTATTTTTCAATTTATTCTTTAGCAGAGATCAAATTAGACAAATTGTAAAAATTGTTTTAGAGGATGTTAACAAGAAAAATATTAATCAAGCAAAAGAAGAATTATGGAATCAAAGTTTTGAAAATGAATACATTTACGAACAGCACCAAATAGTTCAAGAATGCATTGATCAATTGATAGAGATTATTGCGGAACGAAAAGAACCATTACTTTCATACTTGGAGTTAGCCAGAAAAATTCCAACACAATGCTTCAACAGGTTTGATAAAATCAAGCTATTAAACATTTTATATGAGCTTTCAACTAAAGTGGGACAACCAGAAATTATCTTGAAATCATTATCAATTATTTTAAATTTATTATCTCAGCCTACTTTTAAATCAAACATTGAATCTGATATTCACAAAATTTATAAACTTATTGAAATTGCTGAAGAATCAAATAATGACTTCATACTAAATACGATATTGGACATTTTCACAAATATTTGGAAACATAATTTAAATCAGCACTCAGACAAATTGAACGAGGAATGGATTTCAAATTTGCTACAAAATTTAACTGAATTTTTTAATAAATTTGAAGTCAATAGAATGGAGGCCAAATTACCTCCTGAATATTTAGTTTGTTTTGTGATACTAACAAATATTCCTTCTGATAAGAAAGGTATTAATAGAGAACAATTGAGCAACTTGAGTTCTAATTTTGCGAAATCAGCATTGTCGTCGTTGACAACATTAGTTTCCAACTATAATGAAAATGAAATTGTTCTGAGTTCAATGTCCTGGTTATTGAGGTCATTATATGAAATTGATGTTGATATTAACAACAAACAACTATTTGTTGAAATGAAAGTTATTGTCAGAGACGTCGGTAAAGTAACAAGGTCTCCTACAGTTAAGTCCCACTTGTTTTTATTACTTTGTAAATTATTAGATTCAACAATAACAGAATCGTTATATTTGATGTCCTTATACGTTGTGTTGAAAACAGAAAACCTTGGAGCCGATATAACTTTTACTGATTTAGATAGAGGCATTGAAAACTATCTTAAGAAATTGGACTTTGATGTTTTCATGGATAGCTTAAGCTCTTTACTTGCTTCGTTCAGTGAAATTGAACAAAATTTTGATATTTATGTTTCTTTACTCAGCATTTTTCTCAAAAATATTCATTTCTTCAAAGCTAAAGATGTTAACACCAGATCACAAAAACTTTTAACTTCAGCATTATCAACAGTTTCAACTTATCATGATAAATTGATGGCACAGGATGATGACCAGGATTCAAAAGCAATTTTAATCGTTTTGAACATGTTGAAATCAGTTTTAGTGGATATTAATTGGGCTTTAACCCAATATTCATTTGAATTAATAATGTCCTTAGTAACCAAGACTATATATTCATTACAACTGAATTTGCAAATTCCAAATTCTACGGCAATTTATGTGTTGTCAACACAGGTTGTTTCTAACGCATTATTATTTCATAGATTTAGGCTTTCAGGCCGTCATCATTTGATTACTTCTACATTTGTGCCTTTAATGGAGTGTTTATTCATTAAAAACAATAAAAAAGTTTTCAATGAGTCAATGAACAGTAATAAAGGTGCAATTTTCAAGTCCATAGACTGTGCAACATCATTTCAGAGAATCTTAAGTAATTTATGTGAACCACCCAATAACTTACAGAATAACTCAGCTCAATTGAACAGTTCCTCTTCATTGATAAAAAAATCACTCAGAAAACATTTACCAGTATTGCTAATAAATTATGTAAACTTTCAATCCAAGTACAAGATGGATAATAAAATCAGAGAAGAAGTAGCAAATGGTATAACTGTAATCTTTGACGTTTTATCACAAGATGAGTTAATTGTCATTAGTGCTTCCTTGGATTTCCTGGGACGAACCTATTTCAGAAACTTGTACGATGACTATAAAAAGTTTGGCAAATGGAGAGATGACTAGATTTATCTAGCTGTATATAGGCCATTAAACCAATGTTATATCGTTAGTTGTATAGTTGTATATTTTTAATTTATTAATGGTGTTTCTATCACTTTTACAGTCTTTTATGCGTAGGAAATTTTTCATGTATTTTTTTTTTTTTTTTTTTCAATAATTTTCACATTCTTTGAGTTGATCGATGACTTGACCAAAAACTATAATTCATAAATTGAAATAATATCTAATTTTAACTATAACTAACTCAAAGACGATTTTATTGTAGATTATGGGGAAAATAGAGGAAGTTCATGATGAGGAACCAACTAAAGATCAACTAATAGATGAAGCTATAAGTGAATGGGAAAGGAAAAGGTATGTCCCAAAGCTGGGGGAACCAGATTTACCACCTCAATTGCGCAAAATGGCGAACAAAAGTGTTGATGATTACATGAAAGAATTCAATAAAATGCCTTTCTTTATGACTCAGTTGGAGGATGATGATGGAGAGAATACACAGTTGGAAGCGTTGAAAGCATTAGCGTACGAAGGTGAGCCTCGTGAAATTGCAACGAATTTTAAAAATCAAGGGAATGATTGTTATAAGGTAAAAAGGTATAAAGATGCTATTGAATATTATAATAAGGCAATAGGAGTGGACTGTGGAGATGAAAAGATTGAACTGGCACTATATTTGAATAGAGCTGCTTGTAACTTGGAATTGAAAAATTATAGAAGATGTATTGATGATTGTAAAATGTGTTTGAAAATAGAACCTAATAATGTTAAAGCATGTTTCCGATCAGCAAAAGCTTTTTTCGCAATAGGAAAGTTAGAAGAGGCTTCTCTGGTCCTGGAGTATGCACTAGGGATAGATCCAGAAAATGCAGCAGTTAAAAGTGTGATGGTGCAGGTTGCTGATAAAAAGCTGAAATTGAAAGAATTAGAAGAAAAGAAACAAAGAGAATTAGAAGAGAAAAAATTCATTCAAGATACATTAGAAACTGCAATTCAAATAAGAGGAATGAAAATAATTAGATCTTCTAAACCTCCTGAAATCTTAGAAAATTCTGTTTTGAGATTAGAAGATTCAAAAGATCCAAATGCACAATTAATTTTTCCTGCAATGATCTTATATCCAACAACTGATGAATTTGACTTTGTTGCGGAAGTGAGTGAACTAACAACAGTGAGGGAATTAATGGAGTTGGTTATGGATCGACCAGAAGAGTATTTTAAGGATCCAAAACATGAGAACTTTGTTCCTAAGAAATTAGAGGCTTACATGGAAACTGAAAGAGGAGGCTTGATTAAAATAGGCAAAAAGATTCCTATCAATAATGCATTGATGGCACAGAATGTTAAAGTTCCTTTGTTTGATAATTCTTTAAGAATTTATTTTGTTCCTAAAGTAGATTCAGCGAACTGGTTGAAAACATGGGATGAACAGAAGGCTTTGAATAGACGAAGCTAACTCATTTATGATGAATACAAAACATCAACGTTAACAAACTTATTTATAGACTTTTAATTTTGCGATTGATTAATTACAAACTAAATACATGAGCAGTACAAAACAATGTTCAGTTAAAATAGATAATCTCTGGTAATATATTCAAGAAAAAAAAAAAAAAAATGCTAATAACCGTAATTAAGAATTTTTAAAAATAAAATACTTATTGAAGTCTCCAGCCCATTTTTTTGGAATAGTCTTCAATTTCTTGCTGATTTAGCATATCTTGAACTCCCCATTGAGCAGAAGAAGACCTTGCTCTAAATTTTGATAGTCTTGAATTTTTGAAAATTTCTTCCATGTTTAAAGGAGCAACTGGACCAAATATACTATCCGGATTAATATTTTGCTGATTTAAAAGCAGTTGTTTCAAACCTGGTGAATTAGCCCAACTTTTTAATACGGTTCCCTCTTCATCATCTTCTGATTCAGAATATATCTCAGGCAACAGTATAGGTGATTTTGAAGGAGTAGTCGAACTAGCGATGACTCGACGAGATGCTGGGGTAGTTGAGGTTATGTTCATAGGTTTAGAAACTATATCGTTATTAAACTTGATTTTTTCAGAAGAAAATTTGATGGCGTCAACTTGTGGAATACTTGATGTTTGGTTCAATCTGGCATGTTGTAACATTGCAGTTTTCATTAAAGTTTGCGGCTGTTGTATATTTTTCTGCTGATATGAAGCGCCCACAGCAGTCTGTTCTTTTCTAGCCCCAGACACCCTGGTAGCCTTTTGCCCTAGTCCTTTGCCTTCTTCTGTTTTTAAACGTTTGACTGATGATTCATGCAGAGAGTTATTCTCTGCAGTAGTAAGTTGCAGATCATGGTGATGATAATCTATGACTTGCTGTTTTCGTTTGAGCGAGTTGTTTATTGATGACTGACGATTGGCATGTTCCGATGATTTCATCGATTTTTCTCTCAGTCGATTTAAAGGCTGCTTCAATTGTTCATCAATTGAAATCATTTTGTGAGGATTTGACAACCTTTGTCTTCTTAATTCTTCAAGTCTTTGTCTTTCTTCTGCCATTTTTTTATTGATTCTATAATGTGGAGCTATAGATGTTGTAGTACTAGTTTTTGATGCATGCTTGTTTAATGATGAAGAAGTTAATGATTCTTTAGCTTTAAATTTGTTTTTACTCAAGTCCATTCCAGAAGAAGATTTCCTTAAAGGCAATACAAGCTTTGACGGTACATCATTCTCTGTTAAATGCACTACATTTGCTTTCTTGACAGAGTCTAATTCCATATTTGGTGACTTTGAACTAGTGGTTCTTCTCAGAGATGTTGATGCTGTCGATAACGTTGATGAAACAGTGAAAACAGGTTGTTTTGGAATCGGTCTCAAATTTGTATTCAAAGGGTTCAATGTGACAGCAGTCCTTGATTCTGTGTATTTTTTAGTTAATGGACTTTCTTCTTGAAAGTTATCATTACGAGAACTCTGGTGACGAACCGTGGATTTTTTCACATTTCTTGCAGCACTAGACTCGGTATCAGCAGTCAACCTAGTTAATAGATTACCTCTTGAAGTACTTCTTTGAATTGAGTTAGCAGTAGGTGGTCTCAAGATTGGCTTGGGAGGAACTTGATCAGACTTATTTGAGCTTTCCTTTATATCAACTTTTTGTTTCTTTGGGGAATATATCAAGTTCTTGGCACGCTTAATAGCATTTGCAAATATGCTATTTAAAGCTCCACTTTTTGCTGGTGATATGCTGTTCTGCAATTCGATCTTACTAGAATCTGATTGAGGCTTACTTGAAAAAGAATCTATAGGACTCTTTGATGGTGATTTCGCTACCCAGTCGTTATCTGAATTCTGCCTCAGAACTCTGAAAGGAGATGATTCATCTTTATGCTCTTTTGAAATTGTGTTTGAAAGTGATTTCAAAGTTGTCGTATTTTTATGTAATTGTGGATATAATGATTTTGGTTTAAGTGATTGTGGTGATATTTTAGGTGAATCAGATTTAGCAGCTACTAATTTGGGAGCCAATTCTATTTTAGCACTGGTATCTAATTTTACCAATTTTTCAATTTCTCGAGTTCTAGAAGTGTTAGAAGAACTTTTTGTACTTGACTTAACTGTCAAAGGTTCTTTTGATGGTAAAGATGCAAAACCAGAAAATTTTTCGGTAATAGGAGTAATCGAAGGTAATTTTTTTGAGCCATTTCCTTCAATATCTAAATTTTTATCTTCTTTGTTATATAAATCTGCTGAATTGGTTTTAGGATAATTTGTAATAACTGAAGGACCACTTTCTGGTTCATGGACAACTGTAAACGAATCTGTATTGGAATTCCCATTAGTCTGTTTAAATTTTATTGTCTTGGTGATGGCTTGGAAAGATTCATCCATGGAAGTATCATACACCGGATGATTTGCATGGTCATTATCATTATTATTATTACAGTCATTGTCATTGTTATCGTTGTGGTTGTAGTTATTTTCCAGTTCTGGCGCTGTGATATTTTTATGATTTTCCTTTGGAGGAATATAGGAGATGGGTTCAAAATTTTCTGCTTTACGCAATAGAACTGAATCATCCGATGGTGAGTGTCCATTTTGAAAATTGAGTTGAATTGTGGGTTGATTTTGCTTGATATTTTCAAATGATTTTTCAATCTGAATTGATGTATTAATATCAGAAAAAGTTGATCTTCTTTTCCCATTTACAGAAGTTGCAGTAGATAATTCCTTGGTAATACGAGGATTTGGACTTTGATTTTTCTGTTTCCTTATATTTTCATCTCTAGTAGTTTCTTTTGGAGGTGAAATAGAAATTTCTTTATTTAGAGGGGCCAATTTTGGAATGAGTAAATCATTATTCTCATGTTCAAGAATTTTAGTTGATTTCGGTATTATTTTTTCGACTTGATCAATGATTCTTTGTCTTTCCAATCTCTTTTTATCATTTGTTAAATCTTGGTCTATATCTTTATCGTCTTTACTTATTGTGAAAATAGGTGTTGGAGGCTTTTCAATATTGATATTTATCTTTGTAGGTGATGATTTCATGTTTGTCTTATTGATATTATCTGTAATATCTTTCAATGGCGATTTTGACTCTTTTATAGCTTCATTCCGTATTTTTCTAACCGGTGAATCTTTTGTGTTCAATCTTTTGGGAGATTTTAACAATAATAAAACACTCGCAGATTCATCCGAATTGACAACTTCATTCATCTGCTCATTTAACCAGGCCAATTCCGCAGAAACAGAAAACGCAAACTGCTTCGAATGATGGGCAACCATCGTGTTGGCAACGTTCATCTCGCTCACCACCCATTTCGAAGTACCGGGTACCACATTGTTTGGTTTCTTTGATGCTGTTAGTCCCCAGAAATTGGAAGTATTTAACATTCCCCTTGATTTATTATAATAAATGTGATTTCCTACTTGAATTCTATCGGCGGTTAACTCTTATCCTAACAAGCACATAAATAGATTAAATATATATATATTTATACATATATATATATATATATATCAACAGCGGTAAACTTGACATCATTTTGGCGGCACCTCTTCTTCTTTTGTTTACAAAATCTTGTTTGTTTACTAATTTCCGATTGGGGAATATTTGTTAGTAGGAACACTACTTTAGTAGTTCTTCTTCCTTTTTTTTTGTTTCCTTTTTTGGAATTTTGTGGTATTTGACGAACGACTTTAATTGTGTAAAGTGGTGTGTGTGGTGCAAATGGTGTAAGGTGTCTGTAGCTGGTGAAAAAACAAAAAAACACCAACAGAAAAAAGCGACCCCCAAAGAGGAATCTCTCTAAAAAGATGTATATGTATTATGTATATGTATATATGGAAGAATTCATAGGTCTGAGAAAGACAAGGAAGCTAGTTCTAGGGAAAGTGGAAAGTAAAGGTGTGATTTGAGAAGATATAGGAAAGGATATAAGAGATGGATTCTGTGAATCTGGTTGTTGTTTACAAGTCTTTGAGGAATAACCTTGTAAATTTACCTTCATCGTTAGTGTCCATGATATTTGGAGCAGATATCAATGTTCAAGATGTTATTTGTGAGTTTGTTTGGGAAGGCAAAAGGAATTCGTTTAATTATGGTTATTGTGGCTGGTCTGGGTATACTTCGAGAGTTTCAGCTCTGATGACAAATGTTAATAAGGAGTATGTGGAGATTGACCCAATTTTTGCATCATCATTAGGATTACAAGACTCTAGTGAGATTACACTCAATCTTAAATTCAATAACTATAGTGTTGCTTCTACAGTTGAGCTTGAGCCTGTTTCTTCGTTTGATTGGGAATTGGTTGAATTAAACGCTGGAGTGTTGGAAAATAATTTATTATTTCAAACGAGGTGTATCTTTGAAAATCAATCTATTATAGTTTATCCAAGTTCTACAACAAGTGCAAAATTAAAAGTTTTAAATTTTAACCCAAAGACTATGGGATCACAGGGAAACTACAAAAAATCACCAGCTTATGCAAAGATTGGAGATAATACAGAATTTCATATAAAACCAAAAATTAATAAGAAAAATGAAGAGGATAAAAAAAAATCAACAAGGAAAAGTAATGGTAGCATCAAGTCTAAACTGTCGCAACATGAAATTGTGCCGAATGTATTGTTTAGAGGTATTTCAATGCCTCATGAACTTTTCAATATAAATGATCCCTTGCACACTGAAAATAAATTTGAAGTTTATGTGAATTTTGATGAATGTATCAGTAAACTACAATGTGCCAAATATGTGTATGTTTCGGTGATACCTGGACCAGGGATTAGTCCTAAAACTGGATGGTTGAAAAACTCCAACTCAAATGATACTGGTGACATTAACACCAGCAGCAGTGGCAACAACGCCAGCAACAACAACAGCACCAATCATAATGCCGAACTCCCAGTAAAAGAGTCTTCTAAAGTAGTTGCCAAATTGGTACACTATCTGAATGCTCCTGATTGTCATGTGGGTTTATCAAAAATTTTATCCATTTCATTAGGTCTAGAAGGTTCAATTGGTAATCTTATAAAACTTGAATCTGCCACATCTCCTTTAATATCGAAACCAAAAGAATTAATTATTCACCCATATATAACAAAAACAGAACCTTCAGTGAAATTACAAGGAATCGATATTCAAAAGGCTGGTGCACTTGATAAGAAAAAGGATTTAAAAATTCAACAACAGAAATTAAATGAAAAATTAAACGAAATTTTAAAAGATTCAAAAATAATTGATTCTAATTGTTTAACAAATTATTGTAAATTACCAATCTTAGATGATTTTGTGTTACCTTTTGGAGGAATCTTAGAATTTAAGAAGATTCGAGATGGTTGGTGCGAACCTTTAAATCTAAAAGAAGTCAAAATTGAGATCGGTGAAAACATTTTGAAAGCAGAGTCTTTAATTCCTGGAAAGTTAATATATAACCAGTCTCTGGACAAAGATTTGTTAAAAGAATATGAAGTGGTTGGTCAAGATAAGTTGATAAATTCAATTGTCAGGATATTGAAACGTGGAAATATTGGCGCATCAATATACGGGAACTCTGGCAGTGGTAAAACAGTGATAGCAAACACTGTTTCTGAAAACATGGCGAAATTGGGGTTTTATGTTAAGAGTATAAACTGCGAATCATTGGCCACTTTGAATCCAACTAATTTGTTAAAAGCATTTGAAGATGTTATAAAAGAAATTAGTTGGTCTTCACCATCTTTGTTGATATTAGAAAATTGTGATTCGATCATGCCACAAGAATTGGAACATTCTGATAATTCACAAACAAAACAATTATCAGAGTTTTTAAATACTCAATTTTTGGACAAAGTTATGAAAAGGCGGAAAGTCAGTTTATTGTTAACATCAAAATCGAAAAATAGTATAAATTCGTTACTTCTTTCCTCACATTTGATTGAAGAAGATTTCAACTTGAAATCTCCAGATCAAGAATTGAGAAAAAAAATTTTGGAATATTATTTAATTAAATTAGATTTGAAGGTTGCTCATAAAGAAATGATTAATGATGTTTCAGTTGACACCGAGGGTTATTTACCTGGAGATTTGAAAATTTTTATTGATAGAGCTTATCATGATTTAATTTCTGAAATTATTGAAACAGAACAAGATCAACAACATGAACAGGAGAAGTTGCCTTTAAAAATTAAAAAATCAAATTTTTCAAAAGCTTTAGAAGGTTTTACTCCTTCATCCTTACGTGGTGCCAAATTACTGAAATCTACGGTAAACTGGAATGAAATTGGTGGTTTAAGAAAAGCAAAACAATTACTTTCAGAAACATTAGAATGGCCAACAAAGTATGCTCCTATATTTGCTAATTGTCCCTTAAGATTGAGATCTGGTATTTTGTTATATGGATATCCAGGTTGTGGTAAAACGTTATTGGCTTCTGCTATTTCTTCACAATGTGGGCTAAATTTCATTTCCATCAAGGGTCCAGAAATATTGAACAAATACATTGGTGCTTCTGAACAATCTGTCAGAGAATTATTTGAAAGGGCATCGCTGGCTAAACCTTGTATATTATTTTTTGATGAATTTGACTCTATTGCTCCCAAGAGAGGCCATGATTCTACTGGAGTAACTGATAGAGTTGTTAATCAAATGCTTACCCAAATGGATGGTGCAGAAGGTTTAGACGGGGTGTACGTCTTGGCAGCAACAAGTAGACCAGATCTCATTGATAGTGCATTGTTGAGACCTGGTAGATTGGATAAAAGTGTCTTGTGTGGATTACCTGACTTGGAGGATAGATTAGATATTTTAAGTTGTATCACTTCAAAGATGGTTATAGATAAGAGTGTTGATTTGAATGTGATTGCTGATCTGACCTCTGGTTATTCTGGGGCAGATTTACAAGCAGTAGGTTATAATGCATATTTAACTGCTGTTCATGAGAAATTAGAAAATGATGAAAAGTTGATTATTGAAGTTCAAAAAGAATTAAATTTTTCAGGTAATAATAAGAATAAGAATTTAGAATTTTTCCAAATTGGTAAAGGTAAAAATTTCAAATCTTCATTACAAGATTTAAAACCACTGGAAAAATTAGTTATAGCCAAACAATTGGAACATATTTTTTCTAATTTATCGATAGATAGACAAGAAGATGAAATGTCCCAAAATAGTTTAATAAGTTCTAACGGTCAAGATAAAAATAATGGTGTAATTTTAAAACAAGAACACCTTTTAAAATCGTTAAAAGATACAAAGAAATCAATTTCTGAAAATGAACTGCTCAAGTTGTCCAAGATTTATAATCAATTCTTAAGTCCAAATGAAAGAGATGGTAAGATGCCTGATGGACTTGCAAGCACTGATATTGGAGGTAGAACTAGTTTAATGTAATGACACGACTTTTAGTTTTCTCGAGTTGAGTAATAATAATAATAATAATAATATATATATTTATTTTATTTAGTTGAATTGTAGGATATCTTTGTCAATTAAAAAAAATAGATGATATGGCAATCCAGTATATATTAGTATTGAACAGACAGGGGAAAGTTAGGTTATCGAAATGGTTTAATAATTCAATTTCAGAACAAGAAAAGTTTAAGATTAAAAATTCTATACATAGATTATTATCTTCAAGAGATAACAAACATCAATCGAATTTTGTTGAATTTGAGAAAAAAAAATTATGTTATAGAAGGTATGCTGGATTATATTTTATAATGTGTGTTGATCTATTAGATAATGAATTATATTATTTGGAGAGTATACATTTTTTCGTTGAAGTATTGGATTCATTTTTCAATAATGTATGCGAATTAGATTTAGTTTTCAATTTTTATAAAGTTTATGCAATAATGGATGAAGTATTTATGGCTGGAGAGATTGAAGAAATAAGTAAAGAAGTTATTTTGAATAGAGTGCTGTATCTTGAGAGATTGGATTAAAAGAAATTGGATAGTTGGCGAAAAGTGAAACTAGTTTGGTTTAAATTTTACCCAATAATAAAAATAAAAAAATTTATGAATTTATGAATTTAGGTTAACAGCAAGAACAACTCATTTCTGGCTTACAATTGAACAATAATTTGAACAATAAATGATTTAAGCAAAATGCACAAAAAAAGAAAAAGAAAAGAAAAAAAAAAGGTAAAAGAAATAATATATATATATATATATATATA
>KV454012.1:1549963-1631491 GCA_001661245.1 Pachysolen tannophilus NRRL Y-2460
CATATTTTTTTATTTATCAAGTTATTATCATTATTTTTAAATTATTATTTTATTTATTTTATTTATTTTATTTATTTTATTTATTTTATTTATTTTATTTATTTTATTTATTTTATTTATTTTATTTATTTTATTTATTTTATTTATTTTATTTATTTTATTTATTTTATTTATTTTATTTATTTTATTTATTTTATTTATTTTATTTATTTTATTTATTTTATTTATTTTATTTATTTTATTTATTTTATTTATTTTATTTATCTATCTTTTTTTTATTTTTTTATGATAGTTATCATCATCAATTATATATTTTTATATTTGAAATTTTTTTATTTTACATCTCTCTTTTTTATTATTAACAATCAGTGAATAAATAATATAAAAATTTTTTTAAAACAAATATTTAATATATATTTAAATCTAATACAATTTGATTAATGGAAAGAATGTGAAAAAAGCAATTTGAAATAAAAAAAAAATGAAAAAAAAGCTAAAAATTAAAACTATTCCCTTTCTATCTTCATTCTTAAACATCTAAATGATGATGCCTACACCTTGGATCAAAAGTCGAACAACATTTTTTAACATCTTCAAATTCAATAACAGGATGTTTCGATACTAATCCCGTTCTCATACCTTGGATTTTTTCTTCAAAACCTCTATTTTGTAAATCCAGCACATCATTTATAATGTTAAAATTGTTTCTCTCGTTATCTTGATGCTTTTCTCTCATTAAATGTTGAGATATACTAGCATCTGAGTAATCTCTTTGGTTTTCATGTCCTTTTTGTTCTTCATCTTGTTCTTGTTCTTGTTCTGTAATATTTTCATTCTTATCATTTTCTTCTTCCTCTTTATCTTTACAACTAGTATTCAAATGTAATTTTGATAAAACTTTTTTAGCCAACCCATCTACTTCATTTCCTTCTTGTTCATTATTAACCTCATTAAGATCCATATTAGAATTTTTAATCGTCTCTGATTCGAGTGATTCCTTTTCATCTTCAGGTAATAATGGTAAATCTTCAACCTCGTTGTTTTCCCTATCCTTTAATATACCACTACTTGACATGTGTGCATTCTTGTGTTCATAAGACTTCTTACGGTCCATAGATGCTGAACTCTCAGGAATTGGTGTTGGTGGAACTGAATTCCCACTTCCACTTTGAGTTCCAGTACCAGTTCCGCTCCCATTCAGATTACTAGTGGACACACTAATACCCCCATGACCATTATTAATATGATTATGGCTATTTCCACCGTTCTGGCTGTGTACTGATCCACTCGAGCCTGCAACTACAACTCCACTCCCAAGCTCATTCGGATGTACATTTCCATGCCCATGTGCATTAACTTCTTCTGCAACTGCCAACATCGATTTGACTTGTTGCGGATTCCCATTGAAACTTGGAGCTCCAGTCGAATTACTACCTGAAGAAGAAGCTGATGAGACCGAAGAAGTTCGTTTATCCAAATGAAGATATTGATGCTGTTGAGGAAATGAGACTCCACTGAAATCCAACATAGATCTACTATTATTCTTCGACATTGGCGACGAAGACAAACTATTATTTCGGGTATTGTTTCCTGTAGAATAATCAGTTGAATTCAAATCTTCTTCATCTTCTTCTTCGTCTAAATGATGGAGTTCATCTGTGCATGTAGAAATTTTCTCGAAAAAGGGGTTTTTAAATAAATCAGCTAATGAATACCTTCTTTCTTGATTTGTATCGATTAATCTCCAACACATATAAGCAGCATCTTTATTTTGAAATTCTCTAGCATATTGAAATTCTGGTCCAGGCCCATCCTTTGGATTTTTAAAATTTGGATTACCATGTAAATAAGTAGCAAGAGAAGTTTGATATTTTCTATAATTTTCATCATTTGGTGAACTTTCAGCAAAAGGTGTATGTTGATAAACCAAAGTTAATAATAACATACCTAACCCCCATGAATCCATTTTAAAAGGATTTACCTGTTCTAATTGAGTATTATTACTCTTAGCTATACTAGTACTTTGTAAACTAGTAGCGTTACTTTCATTATCCTTACCAGAGGAAGTTGGTAACAGCATCATTTCAGGTGGGGCATAAGGTGGACTTCCAACTCTTGATTTACAATAATTAATACCCGATTCTAAATTTCCCGGTTCTAAATGTCCAAAACATGATATACCAAAATCGGTTAATTTTACCACACCATTCAGTGTTAATAAAACATTTTCAGGTTTTAAATCACGATGACAAATATCATGTTCATGCATAAACTTTAAACCAAATGCAACTTGTTTGAAAATACATAATTTTTCTTTCAATGGTATATATTTAAAATTTTTCTTTACAATTAAATCAAATAAATCACCACCAGTACATAATTCAAGTGTTAAACCCCAACCTCTATTCATACTTCCTATAGTTGGTGTTTTCAATAATGTATATGTTGTAACTACATGATAACCATGCAGTAAATTTTTAGCAATGATATATTCATGAATTGCTCTTTTATAAAATTGTTCTGGAGTTTCTTTTTTAAATAAAATAAATTTTTTAAAAGCAATTTTTTTATTTTTATTTTTTTTTGAAAGAACAATTCTAACATCTGATGAAGCACCATCACCTAATCTATTTTCTTTTGATTTTTCTGGGAAATCATAAAGATCTAATAAATCAACATTACTTTGTTTTAAATCATCTGGAAGATAATCATTTGGATTATCAATGGGTAATGGTAAGATATTTTTTGTTTGACTATCTTCATCTTCTAAATAAAAACTAGGATTCTTTGGACCTCCAGCAGCATTACCAGCATTTATAAGACCATATGGATTATAAACGATTTTTTCTTTTGGTTTTGTAAAAGTAGTAGATGAATTGTTACCAGATCCAGATCCATGATTTTCATTATTATGATTAATATTTTTATGACTTGAAATTGAACCTGAAGCTGATCTTCTCAATTTACTATTATTTCTAGAATTAATTATAGATGATTGAGAAGATGCTAAATCTGTGGTACTTCTAATGTGGAAAAATGATCTTGCCTTTTTCCTAAATTTATGATCTATTTCACCGCTATTTCCATTTCCATTTCCGCTTCCACTGCCGGCACCGACACCTCCACCAGCACCATCGTTATTTTCGTGGTGATGAAGCACCTTATGGAACGGGTTTCTCATTGCAGCTGCTGAAGAAGCTGTAGACGCGGATGACGAACCTCTTGAACGAAACACTTCTTTAGTATGATTACTATTGATCCGTGGAGACGTCAGTGACAGTGGAGAACTATTTGAACTTTCTGTAATAAATGGATTCCTACTATGACTCACAATTGGATTTTCTTTAGTCAGTGGAGACAATTGTTTAGTACCGCTATTATTCTTTGTAGTTGCTGTCATGATCACCTCTTCTACTTCCTCCAATCTCTCGCTAAATTTTTTTATTTTTTTATTTTTTTAATTTCTTTTTTCCAGAAAAGAGAAAGAAAAAACAAAAAAAATAATAAAAATATCTTTCACTTTTAATAATTAAATTGAATACATTTAATTTATAAATGTATACTATTTGATGATTCTCAAACGGTAATTTAAAAATAAAAAATTATTTTTATCATAAAGAATATTATTTAATTATTTCCTTACTTTAAATAAATAAATAGAAAACAAAAGAAAAAGAAAAAGTAAAAAAAATGGTGATTGATATTAAAGAGAAAGAACTGACAATAACCTCAACAGTTAATTTTTAAAATAATATATAATAATATATATATATAAATATATATATATTATTATTATTAATATTAATATTTAATAATAAAAAGAATATAAAATAAAATGTGCTGATGATTATATTACTTATTCTGATTAGAAATTTTAGTTAAAAAAAAAATTAATTTTGATACCACCTGAGTCTTTTAATTTTTGTAATTTTTTATTAATTTTTTTTTATTTTATTTTCTTAAATTTGCTTTGCTTTTTCCATTAATTAAATTCTCTTCTTTCTAATTCTAATTTCTTTCTGTCAATTTGTTATTTTATCTGTTTATTTTTCTCTGTCTGTTGTACTATCTTAAATGACTATCTATTTAAGAGACAATTAAATTTAATTTATCTGCCATTTTGTTCGCTCCGCCAAATTTCCCCTTAATCTTCTCCTGGAACTAGCGATGACTCCAAGGGGAAAAAAAAGAAAAAAAAAATTAGGGAAAAATAAAACGCAGCCTGCTGCCGCTTCGATATTTTTATTTTTTTTTTATAGCTTCTTTATGCCCACGAGGTCATAAAAATCAGGAAAGAGTTAATGTTAATAGAAAAAGAAAGAAAAAAAAAAGACGTAGCGTAACGTAACGTAACGTAACCTAAATTTGAGTAATTAAAAATTAGAAATTGGGACAAGTTTTTGGATAAGTTTGGATTGGAATGATGAGGGAAGGGCACGGAGTTGTTTCCCGAAAGAGTAAGAAAGAATTTATTGATGATTTGTAAAACACAAAGGGGCTGTCTCTTGTCTCTTGTCTCTTGTCTTTTTTTGAAAAAAAATATAACAAGGGCTGTTGCAATGGTGTGAGGTGTGTATTTTGGTGTAGGGTGTGAGGGTTCTGATTATTTAATGTTACGGAAAATATAGTTAAGAGAAAAAAAAAGAACAAATTTTTATTTATTATAAGAAACAAGTGTATATAAAGTAGATTAAGCTTCTAAAGCTAATCTTGCCTTTGGATTTGTAATTCTTACACCTAAAGCCTTAGCACGGGCTAAAATTTCAACTCTTTTTCTTGATGAAACATTATGAGCAATTTCACCAGCATAAGTCTTGGTATGCATCATTAAAACTTCTAAATCTTTAATGTTTGAAACCAAGTAAGACTTGTGTCCCGATGGAGCTAAATGTCTAGTTCTCTTGTTTGAACCATAACCAATTTTTGGTTGTGAAATAGTTCCTCTAAAACGTCTTCTAACACAAGAATCAATACCTTTTTGTTTTCTCCAATTTTCAGAAACACGGTGGTATCTGTCAGAATGATGACGCTTGAACTTCTTGGAATGCTTCTTAACAATCTTTGGGTGTGGTAAAGCTGGAGCCATCTATAATAAATAATAAATAATTTTCAAAAGAAAAATTTTTCTGTTAGTACGCAAAAACTTTATAATTTATAAAATATATCTCATCTAATATTACCAATATCTGGATTCTAGTCAAGTCATTTGGTACTCAAACCCACACAAACACACACAAGAGTGTTACACAATGTAATAACAATATTTCTTTTTTCTTTTTTTTATATATATAAATTTTTCAATTTCATTATTCTTCAAGTCATAAATAAATAAAACTCTCTCTTCTATAAAATCTCCATTTTTTTCATTTTAGATTTTTTAATATTAAACCTTTCCTGAATAACTTGACTATCTTCTTCATTCGCATACTTTGAGATACACTTATCATCATCATAATAATAATACTACTACATACCTTCAACGATTGATATTGATATATATGATTAAAAATTATATATAATAGTTTTATTCAATATATTTTAATGATGAAAAAAAAAAAAAGTGGTTGGGATCCTCACTGCTAACAGAGAGAGAAAGAAAAAAAAAAAAAAAAAAAAAAATTTGCATGTAAAACTTTTGCACGACTTTTTTGTTGCTTTTTTTTTTAAAAGAAAAAAATCTGTCAAATTTAATGCGAAAAATAATGCATTGTAGCAGTTAATGTGGAAAAAGAATTTTAAAAGAAAAGAGAAAAACCTTTTCACGTGTCAATTAGTATTAATAAATATAGAAGTCACAGCAAAACCAAAAAAAAAATTGGGGCCTTGAGCACTATTTGTTAGGTCTACAAACCCTTAAAGTTTCAAAACAATATGCAAGGATGTACCTTTTGTTTTAATTAAAATTATTTGATAATTTTTTTATTTTAAGAAGTACTGTCATTATCTACACTACTATTTAAATTTAGATTAATATATTGGAAAGTGTCATGTCGTTTTCTCGTTTTTTTATAATTTCTTAGTGGAGATATATGGGGTCATATGACCCAAAACAGTTTTAAAAGATGAAAAGAAGTTAAAATATAATAATAGTTTTAATTTTAATTATAATATTTTAAAAAAAAAAATGACAATGGCAATTATGAATGAGGACAATATAGCCAATACCCAAGATGATGCTTTGCAGAATAATAGGAACAATAATTATTATTTCATAGATAAAACAAAGATATATGAACCTTTATTACCTTCACCATCTTCAAACCTTATAGCACTTTATGGACTAAATGATATATCTAAATCAGTTCTGCGAACTAATCCAGATGGATCTAAAGGAGTTAAATTAAGAAAATCTTATAAGAATCATATAGCAGATCTTCCAGGAAGACATAATATACAGAAAGAACATAATTTATCAATGATACTGTTTCTGCCTAGAGCAGAAGATAATTCATCAGTGGTTGATATTAAACCTTTAGATGATTCATATTTGAAAAGTTGTTTGAATTTTGAGAAAACTCCGTTAGCTGGAATACCGGGGTTTGATGTTTCACAACTAGGTATGGATGATAGTGGTAATGATGAACGTAGAAAGAAAAGAAAGGATGCAAATAATACTGACAGTGGAGATGTTAAAAGAAGACATATTGCTTGAAATTAATTTATAATATAAATATTGTCAATTTAAAAGAAAAAACAAAAACTGTATACTAATAATGTTACAAATTATTTAAAAAAAAATTCTATAATACCAATAAGATAAAAAAAATATTACAATTGGGGTTTTAAGATATTTCTTCATGTTCATTTCCATTTTTTTTTTGTAATTTTAATGAAGAATAACTTGTTATTTGCCTTAAAGGTTGTTTGATTCTTTTCTTTTTATGTACAGTTAATTTATTGGCAACAATTGACCCACTATGGTGCAATACAGCTTTAATTACTATTTTTTTCAATTCATTCACCAAATCCATTGTAGTCCAAATCTTATTATTGAAAGTCATATCAGGTAAAGTCATTACAAGATTATTCACGTTGATCAATCTAAAACCACCTTCACCTTTAAAGTTAATACACAAGGCAAGACTTCTAATGGTTAATGAAACAATTGATTTATAGTCTGATGCACGTTTAACCATTTCGTTCACAAATTCACCATCTTTAGCCAGCTTAGAGCTTTTTAATGATGAACCACTACTATAGTAATCGTCATTTTTATTATCATTTTTATTACCACTAGATCTTTTAAAATTAAAAGATTTTCTAGAAGTAGGACCAGTACTAGTAGCAACGCCTTGAGAGTTCTTTTCAGAACTCCTTGAATTTATAATATCTAGTCCATTTTCTGCCATTTCTTCCGAATCTAGATCTTCTGATATAGAGGAATCTCTATCTATATCGTCTTCAAAAATTTCATCGTTTAAATCACTTTCAGATTCATCTTGACCAGAAGATTTTGAAATGGATTTATTCTTATCAGATGGGAAAATATATTCAAAAAACTTCTGACCGGTGAATTGCTCCAAAGATAATTTGATAGGTTTAACTTCAATCACAAAATTTTTAATAATTTTAATACCACCAACCAGTTTATCCATAGCCCATTCAACTTGGAGCATATTGTTCTCTCTTTTTGAAATAGGAGCCTTTACTTGTTTAGGATTAAATGAAGTTAATAATTCTGGATATAAGATGTTTGAGTCCAAGTTAAAAGCTTGAATCATACCAACTTCGACCACATTATAATTTGAACCGTCATTTTCAGATATTCTTCTAAAGACACCCTCTGCAACTGCAAGATCTATAAATGGTGCTCTTTTCTCATCTAACATATGTAAAATAATTTCATCCGATCTGATCGTCCACTCAATTTGTTCATCCTTTTTAGAAGCTCCTGTAGTACCTGTCGTTATGACTCTCATTAAAAGAAATAATTCTGATAAGATATGTGTCTTTTGGAAGTTTACCACATTGAGCTGATTTGCCTCGCTTTCATTTAAAATTGTTCTTTTAAAAGTGAAGTTATCACTAAGTTGTATCAAAAATAAATAAGCATCTTGTAATGATTTAATCCTATCTTGCGTTCCGTTCAAATTAGAAAAATCAGTAGTTAATATCAATTTCCCTAATTTTTCATTCATTTCCTTATTCGAAGGCTCTGTGTACATCAACAAATTCACAATGATATTGTAAAGTGCATGGTATTGCTTAGAGTCACAAAAGGCAGCAACTTTGGGTACCTCAACAATTATTCGATTTCTGTTATAATCACTCAAAACATTTTTCTTAATCATTTGGTTCATTTTATCATATCTTAAAACAAAAGAAGTTTTTTCCAAAACCATATATTCCATTAACGATGATCCATCGTGACATAATTCTACACCAAGCCATGGCGGCCATATATTTTTTGAGCCATAGCTCCTACCACTGAAAAATGATGAGGAGTTTTTGATAACATCTTCTTTATAAGCAACAAAGATGTTAGTATCACGGAATACAGAACCGTGTCTTCTCTCAAGTTCAAATTGGTCATCTATAACGATTTCATTTCCATTCTTATCACGTTGAGTTTTTTGGCCGATTGAAACAATTTTTAGTTCAATATCTGGTGAAACAACTAAAACACATGAATCGCTTTTCAAATCATCATTAATTAATTGAATTTGAGGAGATATTAATTTAACCAAGTAGTTATCAGAAGCTTCAAATTTTTTATCTGTCGATTTGCTATTAATAGATCTCAAATCTTCATCAAATTTTTCTAGTCTCTCTGAGCAAGAGATATCATCATAGGAATAATTGATGTCAGAAAAATCAGTCTCTGAAGCTCCTTCTTCTTCGGCAATTTGTTCTGATTTAGCAGAAGATATCTTTTGCAACTTCAGAGATTCAGAATCTAATCCATAATTCAGTTTTTGTTCACGAATGATCTTCTCGACTGTATCAAATGCTTGGTATTTCAAATAATATGTATAAGCTTTTCTAATATCAACAAAATGAGCATATTTATAAACAAAATTTCTGTTTAGACGGTTCCATTTCAATTGCATATTATGAACTAGGAATTTATTTTGAAAAGATTCATAAGATAATCCAAGGTTATTTTCATCAAATTTTCCTGTTGCGACTTCCGAAATAAGAGCTCCCACATTTTGTAAACCTTTATCGAGTTTCTGCAAAATTGCCTGTTTACTAGCATTATTTGATGTAGCTACCGAATCTCTGCGAGCTTGTAACTCTTTTAGTCTATCCTTCAATAATCTTAGTTGAGTTGCAGTTGACTTACTTTCTCCCATCAAGCAATCATGTATCAATGCACCTTCACTTTCGCCCGGTTCCTCATTATTATCATCTGTTTTTCTGTAATATGTAAATTTTGGAGTAAATAAAAGAGGAACAACTCTTGTTACCGATTTGACATCGGCGACAGATGGCAAATCAACCTCCTCAAAATCATTGATATCGAACCACGTCTCATCGTCATCTCCAAGGTTATTAAAAACGTGAAGCTTAGTCTTCTGTTCTTCTTTTATGTCAGAATGATAAGTTGGATCTAAACCAGCAATTTCTAAAAACTCCTCTTTATGTACATCATAAGAATCATCAGCCACCTTGAATAAACTACGCAAGGCTCTCAAGTCGGTATTATTGATATCAACCTCGCCTAAGTACATTTTCATTTTCCTGACTTTCTGAGTTTGATCTAATATTTTGTCATGTTTAACCTGTGATTCTTTCATTTGGTGCAAGTCGACTGAAAATGTATCAATCTTAGCTTTTAAACCAACACATTCGACTTTGCTTTTTTCATCAGAAACGTCAACCGCTTCGTTTCTATAAACATGTGATAGAAACAAAGGAGAAATCAAAAACTGGAATTTAAGGGATTCTAAACTGTTAGAAAATTTTTTGCTTTCTTTGTTAGGACCAAACATTTTTCCATGACGAATTGGTACTGACAATGAACCGTTGAATAAATACCACCAGGAGAAGAAATGTGAAAATGTTCGAGGTGATAAATGAAGACTATTGTAGGACAGTGCGCCACTACTTTTTTTTTCATCTGATGATGACAACAGAATTGACATATGTATAAAATCACTTCTGAACCCTCTATAGGCATCATAATGTTCTATGTCGGGAATAAATTTAGGATTTGACAATACAACCTCGTAATGAGCCTTAAAGTTGTTCGTTCTGAACTTTTCGTCTTCAGATTTTCTTTCGAAACTAATACCAAGCACGAATCGGATTTCTCCTGAAAGTTTAGCTACAGTTTTCTCGATAAAACATCTCGACATTTCACCGATTAGTTTTTTACTATAAACTTCAGGGTCATCATCATCTAGGTAATAGCCGGCCATTGAAAATATTATATTGTTTCTTGATTCTGGAATAAAAACAGCTTTACTTGTTTCCTTTGACCAAACTAGCAACGGTTCAGACAAATGGTTGGGAATGACCCATGAAACTTCATTTGCCTTGACCACTAAAAACTCTTTAGGATCATCATGTTCATTAATGTTCAATTTGATATTATCTTTAAATGATAAAACAAAACCAGATGAATCCCCTAGTAAAAAATACGGACTTCTTGATCCTTTGAAACATACTAATAAGTTACCCCCATAATTCCAATTAAATTCCACCTTTGCATGAAAGATGGATCTGATTTTATCCCAAAATCCAATCTTTTCTGAAGGGTCCAATTGCGGCTTTGAAAAATTGTCTAAATTTAGCATTACTTGCTGAATTGCAGGTTGATAAGATTGACCTAATGTAAACTTTGTTGCGCTTTTGCTGTTAATTTCAAGGCTCAATTCAGTAAATATTTTAACCGAAGCAATTGTCTTGGGCACTTCTAGTCCAAAATACTCATGAAAACTATTTTCTCTGGCGCTTGGAACCAACGGAACATATATGGTTCTAATATTCTCTCTCCTTTCAACGAATTCCTCTCCAATAACCAAATTTCCTGAAATTCTTAATGCTGATAATTTTTTACGTTGGTCCGGAGAAACTGCTGGAATATAGACTAAAGGTAACGGATAATCTCTCAAATGCACCCTTAACTCCTTCACTTTCATATCCAAAAAAACTGGAAGTAGAAGAGTGTATTTTGTGTCCAACGGTACACCTTTACCAATATCATGGATGTACTGTGGTAATTCAGATAGAGGAAATTTTGTTGTTCTGAGTGTCAAATCAAAATTTTCCAAAATAACATTCATCAATGGAGGATCAACGGAATACTGCAATAGTTTATCATTAAACATGAATGGATAACTATCATCATTCAACATACCCCACAAAAATTTAGCATTTTGATTGAACTGTTGCTCCATCTTTGCTTTATAATCTTTGACAAGTTCATACCAAGACCGAGAGATATTTTTCCTCAATTTAAATAACTTTTTATCAATCTCATCTACCATTTCCATCTTTTTCGCTATATTTGTGAGGTTTTTACGTCCTTCACTGTTCTTATTTGATGGTTCTTTAAATTTTATTTCACTCTGGTTTCTCCTTTTGAATTCAAAAACCTTATTTTCATCATCGGAAGCCAAAACTTCTAAATTCTCAGTAGCCAGTTTGGATATTTTCTTAATATTTTCCTCTGTCTTTGGAGGACGAAGACTTTGATGACTTAACAAATCGGAGCTATTAAGATTTTGCCGATCCATTCGTTTTTCAATCTCGGTAGTTTCATTTAACTCTTCCTTAAGTCCATCCCTGAAAGCCCTATACTTCGCCATCCTGTTCTTTTGTTCAATAAGTCCCAACTGAAATATCATGTTCAATTCAGACTCAAATGGATCATCTTCCATGCAAAAGATAATTCTTTTCGATTTGACTCTTGTCTTTGGAACATATAACGGCTTCATTGAGTGTGGATATATAACTAATTCATCACTATTATATTCCAAAGAATGATGTAATTGCTTCAGCGTCTTCACGGCAACAGAAATTTGATCGAACACTCGATGAATAACAAACTGGTGAGGAATTATAACTCTTGCACTTGAATTTGAAATCTCAAATAATGATTCCTCAGTAAAGCTTTCCAAATCAGCACCAGAAGCTAAAAATCTATCTAACTTGAATGTGATCTTCAAAGAGTTAACTGTACTCAATCTTGTCCAAAAGTCTGGAGCATGGACTGATTTCGCTAATACCCTCAAAAGTCTAGCCCTTAGTTGAAGTGGAGAGCCCGGGGAAAGTTGGATGTCGAAATGAAGACCGTCAAACTTAAGATTGAAATTTTCAGCAAATTTGGTAATGATTTTAAATTGATGTAACCTGAATTCAAATACCGTGAAGCTTAAAAAGGTCTTCACCTGGCTTATCTTTCCCTCTTTAGTTTCTTCAATATTGTTTCCTACTTTTTCGTCATCGGCGCTTTTCTGCTTTTCATGTTCATCTTTAAATCTGTTAATTGCAGGATTAAACAAAGTGTTATTTAGCAAATGCACAGAGGAAATTATTAAAAAGTGTTTAATCAAAGAATAATGAACTGAAAGCTCATCACAATCTAAATCAATCTTTAAAAGATTTTTGGAACTGACCAAATCCTTAAATGACTTTATTTCAGCATCAAAAATTGGAATTTTCAACATCTTGGAAGGTTTCATTATATGGGGGTTTGGATTTTGAGTTCCATCATCATCATTTTCTTCTTCTTCCATATAAACACTAGAACCCAATTGTTGTAATTTCAAAGAAGCTTTCCAGTACTCATTTGTTTCACTATCTTTTTCTAATTCTGATTCTGATTCTGAGTCTGCTTCATCATAGTGGTCATAATCTTCCTGAGAACTGTTTTGAGATCCTATGGAGCTGGATGTAGTAGTACCATCCAGCTTTTTGTTGGTTTTTAGTAAAGAATCATTAACAATTTCAAATTCCCATTTTTTCAACGATAAAGAAATTTTTCTAAAGGAGCCATCAATATTATCAAGAATACCTGGAATTGTTTGTTGACGAATAATCTCTTGTGGAATCAATACCGACCTTGAGCATACTTTCAATTTCAAATCATAACCAACAATTTTAAAACTTTCAAACCATTTAGGTAAATAATCGAAAAGTTTGCGATGAGAATCTATTTTGAAATTTTTTTCTTTATGATTCTTCTGATGTTCAGTTTTTATATCATCTAATATTAATATTTGGTCGGAAGATAAATATTTTGTATTAATATCGATGTCAGCTATCAAATCGCATAAACCATTCAAAATGAAAAGGTCTGATACATCCAAAGAAATATAATTGTAATTTATAACACTTGTAAATTTTGCTCTTGGTAAAGTTTGTAAATTAAAAACAAAATTGATTTCTTGGGATTTTAAAAAAGTATGATCTTCAATCAATCTAGATTCGTAAGAATCTTTATGATTGGTAGTTTCTAACTCATCATTATATATTTTTTTATTATATGAAATTGAGAAATTCGTTGTACGACATGTTGAATTAATTGTATATAATAACTTTTTGTTTAAACTCAATTTCCTACTTGAAAAAATTTCTAAATTTATGAGAGAACAATCAATTACTGCCATTGATATGGTATTTTCGTTATCGTCAATAAATTTCAACAAAGCTGTAGGTTTTTCTATTAAAAATTTAAAATTTATCTGTGGCCAAATATTTGAAACGTAATATAAGTAATCAATAAATGAACCATTTGAAGATTTTGTATTATTAGTACTTGTTGTGGATTCATGTTTACGTGTTTTATTATCAAACGAAATCAGAAGAGCTTTCGATATGATAATACCTAAATGTTTTGTTGAGATATCAACAATTAAATTGGATATTGAACAATTAAGGTTGGATAATCCATTAGATAATTTTTTTCCTTGTTTAATGGTGGATAAAGTTTGGAAAAAAGTGTTTGTAATAATTGATGTTGTAATACTTGGTACATTTACCAATTCAAAATATTTAAAAGATGAAGTTTTATACTTATCATAGCTGCTAAAATCCAAAATCAATTTTGATTGCATCATAGAAGCAATAAATTGTAAAGGGTAATCATTCTTACCAAAATTAATATCATAACCAGCATGATTGTGTTGTAAAGTGGAAAGAGTTGCAGTAATGGATTTAAAATTAAGTTCAAAATAAATCAAATTCCCATTATCTTGAAACTTATCATTTAATATTTCCAGAAATTGGAATTGGGATATAAAAGGAATTTTTTGTATAGAAACATTATCCAAGTGGATATCAATTTCTCGTATCAATCTTATAACTAAAGACATCCAATACATTTCTCTGTGGAAAATCGATTTGTAGGAATCAGCATCATTTTCTGATTTGTGTTTGGTTTCCATTGGAGTTGCAACTTTAGTTTCAATTTTTGAATGTTTAATTTTTTCAATTGCTGACAGGCATTTCAATAAAGTAAATATTGGTACAGTAATTGAGTGAACTTTTAACTGTGATTTGATATTAGATATTGCACCATTATTCAAATCCAATAAACTTTCCAATTTAAATAAAGCGTCATCATTAATTGAATTGATTTTTTCTGTTTGGTATATCAATTTCAAACCAGATAATTTAAAACTGGAATTACAAACAAGATGAGTTTTCCCCTTTTTAACACTAGAATCAACAACAATATCAATCAAATCAACGTTGAAAGAAACCCCAGTATCTTTTAACTTGATGCAACAATTCTGTAACTGAACGTCAATACTCGGTAAAAAAAATTTATAAAAAAATTTCAAAAAAAATTTAAGTTTCCTATTATTTTGGGGATAAACCGAAATTGGATTGAAAACCCCAGAAATATCATCATCATCAATATTATTTATTTTATTACCCTTTTTGTTGGCATTTCGAACCTTCAGTGTATTCAATTCCAATTCTAAACCATTTATTAAGAAATTTATAAATTTATGATTCCGATCAAATGGACTAAACCTCACCTTAATAAACCGTAAATAAACCAAAAAATTTCTTTTTTTATAATAAACATTGTTAACTTTAGCAAAAAAAACATTAACTGACCCAATTGAAACCCCAAACAAATAATAAAACAAAATATGAGTTACAAAATAATAAATTAAACATATTAAAATTAATAAACTAAATTCACTTGTTGTAATTGCGCTAAAAATATCGCCCAACAAGTGAATATAATCACTATCATCACTAGAAGCGCTAGCGCCGTTTACCTGAATCACCGGAAGCATCTACAATTGTCCACTATCTACAACTTTGACCTTCCAATTATCCAAGTAATATTTTCAATTACCAATTTTTCAATTTTTATAATAACCGCCATTTGATAAATCAGTAAATTACCTTGTATTTAAATTTAGTTTAAATCAAATTTAAATAAATAAGAAAAAAACCTTATAATTACCAGCAGCAACCTTCTTTGTTATAAATAACTCTTTGCGCTTAACAACGCAAAACAAAACAAAACAAAACAAAAAAATTAAAAAAAAAAAAAAATGTTTGCGGTCGTGTTTTTGGTACTAAAAAAAGTTTTTTTTTTTTTTTTTTTTTTGAAAATTTATAAAAATTTTCCAAAAACATGAAAAAAACATGAAAAAGTGAAAAATTTGTTAAAGGACGGTAGGTTTATTGTAATAAAAGAAATAGAGATAAGTTAACTTTTAAGTTTACATAGATTAATTTTCCAGATAATAGTTAATATATATATTTGGTATTTTATTCTCTTGATACAGTTAATTGTTAAGTTTTTAAAAAAAAAAAAAAAAGAAAAATAATTATTTTTTTTTTTATTATTAATAGTAATCGGAAATTAAATTTTTTTGAAATCGGCAAAATATGGGTCCAAAGAAAGGTATTAAGATGGACTTGGGTTCATTTCTCGCTGATGAATCTTATGGTGGGTCATGGGCTGATGATGATTTAGATTTATCTTCTATTTCGATTCCTACGAAACTGCCAGGCCATCAGGGACAACAACAACTGCATCCTGAGGATAAGTTTGGTTTTGGTGGGCGTTCTGGTTCTTTACGTCAAGAAAGAGAACCTCGTCGTGAAAGAACTGAGTTTCCAGTTCCTGAAAATCCTCCATATAAGGCAAGAGTTGCTAATTTACCATGGGATGTAGAAGAAACTGAATTAAAAGATTGGTTTATTAAAGGTTTATTAACAAAAGGTGAAAATATTGAAGATGTTTCTATTCCAAAAGATCAAGAAACTGGTAAGGCAAGGGGTTTTGCATTTGTTATTTTTAATTCAAAAGCTTTATTGGAAGATGCTTTAAATTTATCCAATACTTCGTTGAATGGTAGAACTATTTTCGTTAATGTTGCTGCACCACTGAAGCAAGATGGTTTTGATTTAGATTGGAGTGCTGCAAGAACAGGTTCCCAAAATCAAGCTTTTGGTAATAATAGAAGAGAAAGAGGTCCAAGAAGAGAACCTCAAGAATTTGATTTCGGGTCTGCAAGAGATTCGAAAGATGATTCACATTATCAACAAAGACAAAGGTCAAGAAGAGGAGGAGATGAACAACAACAACAACAACAACAACAACAAGATTTTGATTTCAGTTCTGCAAGAGAAAGTAATGACAGACCACTGCATCTGTTTCAACCAAGAGAAGGAAGAGCTGCTGGTGGTGCTCCTGGTGCTCCTGGCGGTTTTGAAAGAAGAAGATCTAGAAGAGAACCTCAAGAATTTGATTTTAGTTCTGCAAGAGAATCACAGATGAAACCTCAAAACCAACATTCTGAAAGAGAAGAACCAGCTGGTGAAAGAAGAGAAAGAAAACCAAAAAGAGAAGAGCCTGAAGTGGATTGGAGTTCAGCAAGACAAACTCAAGAACTGCCAGCTGGTCAACAACAACAAGTAGGAGATAAGAGAGAAAGAAGAGAAAGAAGAGATAGAAAACCAAGAAAACCAGAAACAGAATTAGATTGGAGTGCTTCAAGAGATGGTCAACTGCCACCAAAAGAAAGAAAACCAAGAAAATCCGAAACTGAATTAGATTGGAATTCGAAATCTCATACTCAACAAATAAAACCAGAAAGAAAACCAAAGAAACCTGAACCTGAATTAGATTGGTCTGTTGCTAGAACAGGACAAACTCTTCTGCCAAAGGAAAAGAAATTTGGTAGATCATCATCATCATCTTTATCAAAGAAAGATAAGCAAACTTCACAGCAACAACAACAACACCAAAATAAACGTCAACAACTGAAAAAAGAAGATAAAACAGAAGAAACACCAGTATCTGAAATTAAAAAATCAAGCTACGATGTCTTGGCAGTTGAAGATGACGAAGAAGAAGAAGAAGAAGAAGAACAAGAAACTCAAGAAACTCAAGAAACTCAAAAAGAAAGTGACTTACAGAATAAAGAAACAAATTTGCAAGAAGAAACTGCTAAATTATCGATTAAGGAACGTGAAACTGATGGATGGGAAGTTGTTGGTAATGGTAAAAAATAAAAAACGGATAATGGGGGTGTTAAATGTGTTATATGATTTAAAAACATTCTCATATGAAGATTAAAAATAAAAAATAAAAAAAAAAATAAATAAAAATGAAAAAAAGAAACTCTAGTGAAGGTAATAAAAAAGTAAAATGAAAAAATACTGATTTTTTTTAATTTAATTTAACTAATAATTAGATGCATTATATTACTAGTAGTCATTTATTATATACATTTTAGAGATTACACTTATACATCTTGTTTGATTTGTTTTTTGTTTGGTATGCTTTGTTTTTTTCTTTATTTTTTTTTTAAATTTTATTATTTTATGTTGTTGTTGTTTTCTTTTATTTTATCTTGTTGTATGACTTATTTTAATATGTGTTGCAATTCCATTTTTACCTTGAAAAATTTTATAGCTTAAGACAAAAATGACAAGATTTTTTTGATATTAAATAATTAAATAGTTATTATTAGCTGTTATTTTATTTTTTTTTTATTTTGAAAAAAAAAAAAGCCAGACTGTAGAAAATTTCCTTAAATTACCTGGTTATCATTATAGAGGATCAAATAATTAATTAAGTTAATTACTTGAACCAATTGATTTATGGGTCAATAACAATGACAAGAAAAAAGTTATTAAAAATTAAGAGTACATACATCCCAAGAAAAGACTAATAAATTATGTATATAAAAAATATGCGGATCACTGTCGAGTATCAACCAAACGTCACTAAAACCATCCTGTTTTAAAAGTTGATAAGAAAAAAGAAAAAAAATAGCTCCTATAAATAAAATTATTTCACGATATTAATAAGCTAACAGACTATCAACAAAAAATAAAAAAAATAAAAAAAATAAAAGTAATAAAGATAAAATAAAAAAAACAAAACAAAAACAAAAAAAAAAAAAACAATTTTTGAAAAACATTTCCTCTAAACAATGGTTTCCATATAGCTTCTTCTCTCACTAGCTGCATCAGAATTGTGTCCAATCTCAGTAACAGCAGAATTAGGATTATTCAGATGTTCTGTTCTGTTCCTTTCGATTAATTCACGTCTTTCTCTATCCAGTCTTCTTGCCTCATAGATACGAACAATGAGATAACTCTTTATATCATCTTTTCCAAATCCCATTAATCTCCAGAAAAACTTTGATTTCCAATTGTAATAAGTTGGTAATTTTGCTTCTGCTTCTTCACGAATATTAATAACGTCAATTGGATTTATGCCGTTGTCCATATCATTGCCATTAGAGCTTACAGTAACATTTGTAGTTGCATCGGTTGTGATAGTAGTATTGGTGGTTGCATTATTGGTACCATTGCTGTTTTGGCTATTGTTATTGTTACTCTGGGTATTATTGTTATACGTATCGGCAACCAACAATAATTCGGCTGCTCTGGCAACAGTTGGTCTCGGATATATAGTTTCAAATTCTTCGGTATATGATTCATTATCATTGTTATTAGCATTATTTAGGCTAACGTCATCTTCTTGACTATTGGCATTTTGATTATCCTTCATATAGTAGTCTCTTTTACACATTGGACAGCAAGCCTTCCTTGTAATTAACCAAGGATCAAGACACTCTTGATGGAATACATGACCACATATTAAGCCTCTTACCAAATCTTCGGGCTCTAATACTTCAAGACAAATAGCACATATTCCCGATGAAAAATGAAGCTCATTTGAATCATGCACATGTTCATGTCCATGTCCATGGTCATGTTCATGCAGGCTATTGTCCTTCTTTTGGTCTTCGGCCAAATCTACTTCTTCTATCTTGGGATCCAGCTTTTCATTTGATGCCGTGAAATCTTCATCTTCATCTTCATCTGCAGTTACAGCACCTGTAACTTTCTTTAAGTGGCTTGAATTAGAAGAGGAAGGTAACTCTGTAATATCTAAATCATTTAGTTCTATTTCTCCCGTTTCCTCCAGAGCCTCATTACCGTTATTATTAGATACAGCTGTAATCACTGGCATGCCCGCTTGTGTAACTGCTGCTGTACCTACTGATGTGCCTGCTGTTGTAACTGCTCCTGCTCCTGCTACTTCTTCTTCTTCATCATCATCAATCACCAGCAGAGGTATATCATTACCATAAACAATTATTCCGTCTTCTCTTCTCAGATGATCTTCCTCTCTACCACCGTTGAGCCAATCACTATATGTCTTTACAGGAAATAAAGTTTCCACCTCATCTTTTGTTAACTTTCTCTTCTTCTTATATCTCCTTCTTTGAAGCCTTCTTCTTGCTCTGGCAGACAAAAGGGTATCATAATCTCTTCTAAAAGCATAAGCACTGTATTCACTATTTGGACCATATTGGAGTCCGACAAAGGCAAATCTGCCTCTTGCGATAGCAGCAGCACCACCAATACTTGAGTTACTTGTTCTATAAGTATCGAAACTATTTGACTGTGGAATATAAAGACCAAATTTCGTCTTAAAAAAATATCTAAGTGTGAAAAATACAAACAATAATGCAATACAAACTCCAACAGCAAGTGCTATGAAAAACAAAACGGTTGATGGTGTATTTCCAATAAAATCTGATGAATTTGACGAACTACTTGTACTAGTCAGGGTTGGGGTAACAGAACTGGATGTCGAAGTTGTAGTAGTATCCAGCATCAGTATATCAACGAAATGAATAATAAAAACCAACCTAACCAAACAATATTATTATTATTATTATTAATAAAAAAAAATAAGATAAAAAAAAAAGTACAAAACCAAACAAACACACACTCTCTCTCACTCACTCTCTCACTCGCTAACAAATTCTTGTAGATCTCTATGTACCTCTATCTCCCGATATTTTCTTAATTATTTATATTGTATTGCATCTACGGCCTTTTTCTAAAAACCTCAATAACAAATTTTTTAATAAATAATTTAAAGAAAATATATTTTTATAGACCAGATAACTATATCTAAAGGTCCAAAAACAGATACTATCAAATAAATGATTGATCTTTAAAAACAAGTATTGATGAACGATCAAATTATTTAAAATAAAAAGGGGAAATGAAATGATTCTAATTGTTAAATTTATTAATTCCTATTTTTAATTTTCAAAATTTTGCCCTTTTTGAGAAATTTTATTATTTGCAGCAAAATTTGTTTATTTTTAATACATACAATACATACGAAAACAGTAGAAGATAAACATAAAAACCTATATTTTCTAAAAAATTGGGGGAACCTGGATGGAGGAAGGAAACAAACAGAAAGATTGAAAGAGTTGGTTGATGAATGATTTCAAAACTGAGAAGAAGAAAAGATATCGAGTGGTGGAAGGGAAAGGTGTAACGAACTAATTTTTTTTTTTTTTTTTCTTGGTTATCTTCTCTTTGGCTTCTCTACGCAGCTTCAGTTATTTCTTGGTTTTCTCTTTTCACATCAGATCCATTCCCATTTATGGTCTTAGTATCTGTTGCAAGTTTTTCTCCATCTTCGATGGTTGTTGAGACAGCTATGGTCTTTTCACTTCTTATCTGATGTAATAATGGTTCCCATTCATTCAATATCTTTCCTGCCCTTTCATGGAATTTAAAATCATCTTTTCTTTCCAAATCTGGTATTTTCAAAATTGCCTTTAAAACTTTATGCAATTTTGTACCTTTTAATACTTTTAAATCAACTATTGAAGATAATTCTTCTAATTTGTTTAAAATTTTGGAATTGTATTGATAATCGTCATAAGCTGGAGGTATTTTGGAACTGATTAAACCTTTTTGTAATCTTGTTCTTATAAACCAAAAATTTTTCTGTTTTTCATCATCAGTCCAATTTTCTGGTGGTTTACTGCCATTACCATTACTATTTTTGTCACTCTTATTTTCAGTTATACTTGGAGTGGAAGTTCGAGATTTTTTAATGGATTTTTTTGATAATTCAACATCATCATTCTTAGGTTCTGGTTTTCTTTTCCTTGAATCTTTTGAGTCTTTTAAGTCTTTTAAATCTCTTGAGGTACTTTGTGTTGATGGTTTTCTTTTTGATGACTTTCTTTTGGTTTTCACATCTTCATCATCAGACTCTTCATCTCCCACTTCATCACCATCGGCGTCATCCTCTACATCTCCTTCTCCTTCTCCTTCTCCTTCTTCGTCATTTTCTCCTTCTTCGTCATCTTCATTTTGTTCTTCTTTTAAATCTTCTTGATCACCATCAACCGCCGTATCATCATTTATAGGAGGAATAGCACTTAAAAAATTTGGACTTATATCAGTCGCGTGCTTCAAAGCTCTTTTCAATCCTGTCTTGGCCTTCTTCAAGCTCTTCTCACACTCTTCAACATCTAATGGTGATAACGAATCATATCTATTCCAATAATATGAAGGTTCACTTCCTAAAAAGAAAACAGGATAAAAATTCTTACTATCTCTTGTGGGCTTCGAGTCTAGCACCGATACTGGTACCAAATCTTCTGGAACAATAACAGCTGGCCATTTCGGGAAACCTTGGATCTTGGAATAAACTAATTGACCCGGTTTAAATTGATTCTTCGACGACATAATAATCAATCAACTAATTCGTAATTCACAATTCGTAAAACCCAATATCGTCCGTCTAAAAGTTATCTAAGTTTACTATTTTTCTTTTAAAAATAAAAAAAAACTTCTTTTTTTCTCTCTCTTTCTCCCTTGAATTTCTCTTTTTATTTCTCAATAAAGGTAAATTGGGAAAACAATTACTAAAAGATAATCATATAATCAAACACAAATACAATTAGATTGAATAGAATTTAATAGAGAATCAAAGTTGTTCACGGTCCAAAAGACTAAAAGTTTCAATGATTTCCCTTTTAAGATATTTTTAGTGTGGCGGTGCACTACTATTGTGTTTTTTTGTTAATTTAAAAGTTGTTGAAGATGTGATGTTAAAGATCTCATCTCTGAAATTGATTTAAGAGTTATTACAAATTGTTTTCGAATTTTGATTCCATAAATTAAAATTTAATTTTTGTAGTTATTTTATTTTCTGTTTAAATAACCAGTAACAAAAAAAAAATTTTTCTTTTTTCACCAAAAATTAGTTCCAAAAAAGAATGAAAAAAAGTATGAAAAAAAAACGCAAAACACATGCATACACACACAAAAAAAATCAAAAAAAAAAGCAATCTAGTCAACCAAAGTGAACAAAAAAAAATTATTTGGAAAAAAAGATCTATCTATCTATTTATCTATTTGGTTGTCTCTTGAATTGGTGATTTTTTAACTTCGACTTCGTCTCCAGTTTCAGTTATTTCAGTGGTCTTTTCAGTGGTTTGATTACCATAATCTTCTAAAGTACCAGCTTGAGCATCATCACCTAAACCAAATGTACCAGTCCATCCATTCAGTCTTAAGTAATTTTCATATCTGACATCTTCCATCATTAAATCTTCATCTGTCAAATGAGGAATGCAGAGAAAGGCAATGACAACACCAACGGAACCTAAGATTGCACCAATGATAAAAGTCCATCTCTTACCTAAATTGTCCTGAATTGCAGTAAAACATTGGTTACCAATTGCTGCTCCTGCTTTACCAACAGCGGCTGATAATCCATAAAAAGTTCCTCTAATTGGTGTTGCGTAACATTCACTTGAAGTTAATCCCATATTATCACCAGGACCTAAATTACCCATAGAATTGAAAAGACCATAAAAGATAATGAATAATGGAACAATTTTTGTTAATTGTTCATAAGCACATCCTATGATAAGACCAATGACTAAATAACCGGAAAATCCAATCATTAAAGTATATTTTCTACCAATGACATCAACCAAATAAGCACCTACAAATACACCTGGAATTGCAATGATACCCAAAAGTAAAGTCCATTCACCAACTCTTTCTAAATTTGAAGAATCACTAATAACTGAAGAAATAATTGTTGATGAAAAAATACCATTTGGAAAAGTAATAAAATCATAAATAAACCAACAACCACAAGTACCAATAAGTCTTTTCCAATAAAATTTAATTGATAATAAATAAGGAACATTATGTCTTATAGCAGATTTTTTATACAAAACTGAAGTTGCCATTCTCCAACGGAAATAAAAAATAGCCATTGGCCAAAAAATACCAATTCCTAAACAAACTCTCCATGCTGTAGATAAATGAGTTGGACCAGTACATTTATAAACAATAAGAAATACAATTGTTGCAAATGGACCACCTAATGATAAGGGTAAATTTGTTACAAGACAAAATAACCCACCTCTACGTTTAGTACTTTCATTTGCAGATTCTGAAGCAGCAGTGGAACAACTTGGATATTCTCCACCAACACCAAAACCAGTGATACCTCTACTAACAACCATCATCCAAAACATCCCTGCAGTGGTAGATCCATGTGCAACAGTACACATCAATGAACCCAAGATAATCAATAAAGTCGTAGATACAATAGCCCATTTTCTACCCATATAATCACAACAAACACCAACCACAACTTGACCAATAATAGTACCAACAGTTAAAGAGTTGGAAACTCTTGTCTTAACCGTGGAAGTATATGCTTTAGGGTATTCCTTGGTGAAAACATTGTTCAACATAGTCATAATGTTATTCTGATAACCATCACTAATCAATGCAACACCAGAACAAATAATGGTCAAGATATCTGAAATTGATTTGATCTTAACAAATCTATCTGCTCTTTCGCGCTTATCATATCTAATTACACCACCATCAAAACTTGAAGACGACACTGTGTCTTGTCTCTCAAATACATCATTTTGAGATTTGTCCGCAGTAGTTTCTTCCTGCTCGTGTTCAACTATACCAACAGACTTTGACATTTTCACAAATTACTTCTTCTGTTTTCAGCCAGCTGAGATTATATAACTGATTTTTCAAGAAAATAAAAAAAGATAAAAAAATTACTTGGTCAAGGAATAAGTGGTTTATTATATATGAAAATTATTTGGGTATCGGCACATGTACTTTAATTCACATGTCTTTATTGTATTTCTACTCCCACCTTAGACTAGTATTATTGTTATCGAATCGAATGAGAACGAGCCAAAAAGAAAAAAATAAAGATTGAAAAAAAAAATTTTCATCCCTCGTGATAGCAATAACAAGAGGTAAAAAAAATAAAAAAGCGGAAAAAGAAACCATTAAAATTGATCTCTAATAATACAGGTACAGAAACAATAGGACTTAGTTGAGCAGACACTTTTAGTTAGCTGTGAGACATCTAATCAAAGAATAAAGTAATTCAAACTCATTTCATCCTGTACAAAGAAACATCAAATAGGTAATGCAAATGCAAGAATATGCATATCAGGGAAACAAGTAAATTGACACGCAAAAAGACGATGGTGATCACTCACTATCTATTTCAACATTATCTATACAATATACCTACCATGTAAAGAAAAAAAATAAAATTAATTAATTATCAGAATTAGTTGTTATAAATTAATATAATTTGAATTATCGAAAGTTAATTTAACTTTAAATTAAAATTTTTTCTTTAATCCAGTAGTTTCCTTGTTATATTTGGGTTTATTTTTGTATATATATATTTGTGTGTGTGAGAAAGTATGCTTTTCTTGACAGAATTATAAGATTTTCCTTATCAAGTAACTAGCACGTGGGAAGTTGCAGAAATAATAGAGAGGTGCGTATCGAGCTCAACCTACTTCGCTTTTTGTTCGCTATCTGTCCATTGGCCGATGAGCTTTGGTAAATGAGTACTCGACCCATAACCTCAACTTTAACCTCAACCCAAGTAAGGAAGTATGAAATGATGAAAGGGTAAATGAATTTGTAGATTTTTTTTTGTTGTTTTGTTGGTAAAAGAGAAAATTGGCTAAAAAGGTATAATTGTAATTTAATTTTTGAAAAAATTAAAGCAGGTACAATCTAGAGTTATACAACAAAAGATGAGAAAGATCAAAGCATCAAACCGATTATTACAGACAGACGGTTTGAAAATTTCCATTCTGCTTGTTGCTGGCTATGTTATGTTCTCCGAGAATGTCCTCCACGTAGATCGATTATAGCATGGAAGTAGAAAGTTGGAAAAAAAATAGTTTAATCATTTTTGTGCTGCGGAAATAGACGCTTTTTCTAATTTTTAGATCTTTGTTGAAACGTGCTTCTGCAACTATTAAAAAAAAAAATAAATACAAATTTATTCATTAAATACTAAATACGTAACGTTATACAAGATTGAAAATGAAAAATTTTTTTTTCAATCATCAAGATAATAAATAAAAAAAAAAAGAAATATAATATATTGCGTAAAAGTCAAATAAGGTTGGAGTTTGGCCGAATAATAATATGTAACCTTAAAATGTATTGCTGATACCAATTTCTCTTGCATATTCGTTTAAAGATAGGTGCTTATAAGGAACACCCAAATTTTTGGCAATTTGAGCACCAAGTTGTTCATCCAATAAGCCAAAGTATTGGGAAACTTTTTGTTTCAATGAAGGTATGGTTATAGATGATGCGTGGCCAACGACATTATCTATAAATCTTTTTTTCTGACCTTCATCATAAACTTTTTGATATAAAGCTCGTGGTTGTTCTAGGTCTATCTCTGAAAACCCACTTGTAAAATAGTATGATGTTTTTTCCCAAATCTTCAACTCGTGTTCTTTTAATTTTAATTCTCTTTGTATAATCAAGTCTTTGTTTTCATTGTCATGGGTGACAACACCGAAATATTTTTCATTTTTCGGGAAGGTCAATTCACCATTAGGTTTCAATTCTGCAGCGTTGATTGTATTATAGGATGCAATATAATTTGGCCTAAAGCCCTGATTATCATAAGCTGCAAAACCATCTCTTTGGAAATTACCAGCCAAGAATGGACACCCTGAAGATTTTTCAAAAGTTCTTGGTTTATTGATTGGTAATTGCTGGTAGTTAGCACCCAACCTGTGACGGTGTGTATCCGGATAAGAAAATAATCTCGATTGTAAAACTGGATCATTTGATGGATAAAGTCCAGGTAACAAGTGAGATGGTGAAAAGGCAATTTGTTCAATTTCAGCAAAATAATTATCTGGATTTTTATTCAAAGTAATCTTACCAAACTCACGTAATGGGAACTCCTTGTGTGGCCAAATCTTGGTTAAATCATTGACCGAGTACCTAAAATTTTCAGCTTGTTCTGGAGTCATGGTTTGTAAATAACAAGTATAAGTTGGGTATTGACCCTTTTCAATCTCCTTGTATAACTTAGCAGTGTTATAATCTGCTGCTGAACCACTCAACTCGGCTGCTTTACTGCCCTCTGGGAAGGTTTCAAACCCACCATCCGCAAGAATATGTATTTGAACATATGTCAACTTGTTGTCAGCATTCAACATCTTATAAGTGTGACCCGAATAACCATGCATCTTACCCCATGATGATGGAGTTCCTCGATCACCAAACATATACGTAACTTGATGAATCGATTCGATATTTTGGACAAAATAGTCCCAAGTCATTGTACTATCGGTATTCTGATTCAAATTAGTTGAAGGGTCCCTCTTTTGTGTATGGATAAAATGTGGGAACTTGTTTGGGTCACGAAGAAAGAAAACTGGAGTGTTGTTGAAAACCCAATCCATATTCCCCCAATCAGTCTTGAGCTTAATTGCAAAACCTCTTGGATCACGAAGAGTATCTGGAGTACCTCTCTCACCACCAACTGTGGAAAATCTCATAGATAATGGACACTCATAACCTTCTTTTGTAAGCATTGGGCAAAAAGTTAAATCTTCCAAAGACTTGGTCAATTTGAAAACACCATGACCACCACCACCTTTTGCATGAACAACTCTTTCCGGAATTCTTTCAGCATCAAAATGAGAAATCGAATCAATTAAATTAAAATCCTGAAGTAACAATGGTCCTCCAGGATTAGACAATTGAGCACCATAAGGATGGTGCAAGTATGGAACACCATTGGATGTAGAGTAAATAGCATTATCTGTCTTGATACTTTTTGAAGCTTCGGATGCCATTTTTCTTCAAATATACTTTATAATTCTTTTTTAATTTCTTTATTTTTGTTATTTTTGTTATTCATTTAATAAATTTTTTCATTACAAAATTATGGAAGTTTTCTTTCCTCCTTTTATATGGTTATGATCATATCATTTGTTTGCTCAGTAATTCTACTATATAATAAAAAGAATTGTTCTATTATTTTCAATTCTTTGGTATTAATTACCCCTATCTCATCTCCCCATTTAATAATGATATGCGCCGCAAATATACTATGCATGCTTGCTATTCTGTTTTTGGAACTTTTATTCTCGATCACCTAGATCTTACTAAAAAGGTATTAAATAAAGAAAGAATACTTTTTACTATTTAAAAAAATATGATTGCTCAAACTATAAAAGACTGTAAAAGACTTTAAAATGAGGAGAAATAAATAGACCCTATATTTATTATTAATTATTTTAATTTATAATGTATGTATATGTATATATTTATGTTATTATTATTATTTAATAAATTAAATTAATTTGTTTACCAATTAAAGCAAACTTGATACTTAATTTCATTTTTCAAAAAAATATTTTTTGATTCTATTAATTTTAAATCTTTAATATATAACATATCATTAGAATTCTCTTTAATAATTTTTTCATTTTTTTGTTGTAATAATTTTTCAATTTTGAAAGAATTAATTAATACCAGTTCTACAGTAGTTAAAGTTTTACCTAAAGATATAACCAAGTCCCCGCTTGTATAAAAATTATCCATTAATAAAGCTGAAAATAAATCACCTGAACCTGAGAACTTTGCATCAATAATTGGTAATTTATAATAAAAAGGTTTTTCATTAAAAATAGAAGATCCAGCTGAATAAATTTTTTCATCATTTAGTAGATAAACTGATGTTACAATAACGTTTGGTACTTTATATAATTTATGAAATTTTATCAAAGATTGATAAAGATCTTGTAAAGTATTAATTTTAGTATTTGTTAATACTTCCATTTCAAATTGATTTGGTGTAATTAAATTTATATAACCTTGATTTAACATTTCAATATATTTTGGTATTATTTCTTTAGAAACATATAATTTACCATTATCACCCAATACAGGATCTAATACCCATAAACAATCTCCATTTTTAAATTTATCATGATGATATTTAATATAATCAATACATATATCATTAACAGTTTCTAAACTTTTAAAATCAGCAATATATCCAGTTAGCAATACATTATATTCATATTCATTAGCAATAAGACCTTTATATATATCTCGAATTTGTTCAGATGAAGTTTTAAAACCTGTAAAACTCCCATATCCTGGATGATTAGAAAAATTAACAGTATTAAGAGCATCTAAATTCCAACCTTTAACTTGAAGTGGGAAAGTAGCTGCTCTATTACCAACATATCCATGTGTAACATGTGACTGTATAGAAAGAACATTTTTACCTGTAGTATCAATATAAGATAACTGCGAAGACATATTTTTTTTTTACATCTATTAACTATTATTACAAATCAATTTAATATAATTAAAAATTACAACTGCCATTGATAGATGATACCCTTAATACCCTAATACTAGAAGCACTTCTAACCCCATTCAAAATTCAATTTCCCCTATTTTTGATTAAAAAATTAATAATTAAGCGAGATGAAGGAAATTGACTAATTTTTACAAAAATGGAAAAATTAAAACGCGTTAAAAGAAAAGAAAGAAAAAAAAAAAAAACACGAAAAAAAGGGTATCAAACAATCAAGACACGCTATATAATATATATATATATTTAATTAATATATAATTAATATATATATATATATATATAAAAGAATACCATAATATTATAATATAATAAATCGGATATTGTTGGTGGATTTTCTTTAATTTGAGGAATAAAAATGGATGTTAACTCAAAGAGAATACGTCAGCCACTAAGAGAACAAGATATAAATAATAATATTATTAATAGTAATAATAATAGTACTGATATGTTAAAACAGCAACAAGGTTTATTACCACCGCGGTCAGTAACAGCGTCTATTCCCACAATTACTGTTTCGCCTTCAGATGGGAATCAAAGTAAAAATAATAACAACGTGAATAATAATAATAATAATAATAATGCAGAAAATGTTGAAAATGCAGAAAATGAAATTAATGATAATGGTGTTTTCAAATTACCAAGTTTAACTACTCCACCACAAACAGTATCTAGAACTCTTTCAGAACAAATTATTTTAAAAGAAAAATTTTCTCCAAGAAGTCCATTTGCTAATAATAATGAGAAGTTGAAGAAAAATAGAAGAATTAGTCAGATTGCTTCCAAGTCATCATCATTATCTTCCTCATCTTCTTCCATGAAAATTGGTAATGGCGGTATTGATAATATTAACAATCAGGCCTTGCTTTCGCCAGCTTTTTCTTCACCGTCCACAAAGTTAAAAGATAATAATAATAATAATAAAATCCCACCACCAGAGTTCCCAAAATTGGTAACAACAAAGACAACAACGGCAACTTTGAAAAAAGAAAGAAAACAAGAAACTGTTGAAGAACTTAATAGACAAGTACCTCCTCCTGAAGAAATGCCCGTGGTAATTGATGATACTAAAGATTTCACCAAGAAACCTGCTTATTCTTATGCCATGTTAATTGGTATGGCCATCTTAAGAGCTCCAGGAAGAAAATTAACTCTTTCTCAAATATATGCTTGGATTTCAGATACTTTTAAATATTATAAAAAAGGTGATGTTGGCTGGCAAAATTCAGTGAGGCATAATTTATCATTAAATAAAGCATTTATTAAAAGTGCAAAGTCAAAAGATGGGAAAGGTCATTATTGGCAAATTGAAAAAGGTTATGAATATCAATTTTATAAAGGTAAAAATACTAAAAATGGTACAAGTTCTGGTAGCAACAATAATAATGCTAATAAGATTAATTCAGTTGAATTAGTATTCAATAGAAACCAAATTCAAAATAATACTATTGATATTAAATCATCATCAGCTTCTACATCTTCTTCCTTCACAGAAGAAGATGGAGAAAATGATATTTCTACAGAGTCACTGTCAGAAAGTGAACATAATGTTATAAATCACCATAACAAGCATGATATAATAAAATCAACTCCAAAATCAAAAATCATAGCTGATAGAGGAGATGAAATGTTTGAACAATCGTCAAAAGCATCAAGGAATTTACAACACTGCATATTGAGGAAACGATCATTGATGGATGATGAATATAGCGCCGAGGATGACGAGGATGAGGATGATTTGGTTTATCAGCCTCCAGTTAAAAAACAATCTACTTCAATGTCGACATCAACTGCAGCATTAGCTAGTACAGCTGGAAATTTATCGTTGCATAATATACCAAATTTACAAGCTCCATCACCTTACTGGTCTGCTTCTGCAAGTGGGAATAGAATAATATTTGGATTGTTAAGAACTCCTCCAAAACTGATTAACCATTCTTCCTCAAGTGTGATGACATCACAATCATCAATTTTTGATTCCCCACAACATCATCCATTATCATCTTCAATCACCAAGGCAAATAAATACGGTCCATATACATCGTCGTTTAGTTGTATTTCAAATTTTGATCTTTCGCCAATAAAAGGAACAGAAACTGGGCCATTATTAGAACCATTAACTCCAAGATTTTCAAATTCTAATAATTATAATAGTATAAGCAATGGCGGTATAAAAAAGTTGTCAACAAGAGATAGCATTTCAAAGACACCCAACTGTTCCAGTAGCAACAACTATAATGGCAATATTAATAATAATAATAATAAATATAGTAGTAGCACCGGTAATAGTAATGGTTATTTAAACAAGACTCCAAACTTCATTAAAACACCAGGATCTTCATCCACTATGAAGAAAATTTGGAATTCACCGTCTTATTTAGATGATTTTTATACTTCACCTGTTATTTCAAGAAACTACCCAGTTTATAATGAAGACGATATAATTGCTAGAGCATGCTTTGGATCTCCGAACAAAACTTCTGGGTCTACAAGTAAGGATAGTAATAGTGGAGATAGTAACAGCAGTGATCATTGAATGGACAATCAACTTTTATTGGGAAAATCATTGGGGATTTCAAGGGAAGACGTTTTGCGAAAAAAGGATTTACAGAGTGGTCAACACCTGTTTTGAAGGCTCTAAAGTAAAAGAATTATTTATGTTTTTGATATGATATCTTTTTGGAATGTTGGGTTTATTTATTATTTTTTTTTTTTTTTTTTGATATATATATATATATATATATTTCAGACCTTAAGTTTGGAATTAGATTTGAATTAGTTGAGGGATATTTTGAAGGCTTTTCTTATATATTATTATCATTATTATAGCTGTATTATTTTCTATTGTACAATTGTTTGAAAGTAGAAAGTATAGGGTAATGGATGCCATTTTTCCCAAAGACTATTAAAATAGTTTTGATTAAAACACTTTCTGTATGACCAATATGGCTCATTAAGGTCTTTGAACGTACATTACTAGGAACCTGTCCCATAGTCCACTTAACCTGGATCCAATAAATTTCTTGAAATCAATATTTAATGGTATAATGATGGTATTGGAAACATTTCTTTTTGCAAATGATTGGGAAGCAAACTTCCGGATGTCGGATTCTACAATTTGGTAGCTAGTATGTTGTTCTTGATGGAAAAGTGACACTGAAGTCGTAGAAATAACGACCCAAACATGGAGAAGAGAGGTTGAGCACACATTGAAGAACATTTGAAAAGGTTTCAACGAATATCACTTAAAAATGTTGTTTGAAAACATTTATTTGAAAATATATCCGGCTCATCTCTTAATCTTGGGTTAATGAACTTGATTAAGAAAATGGGTTTATAAGCATATTCAAGCAATGTTATTGACTATATGCAAAAGCTCATACGGTAAAGTGGGTTTTTACGGGGTTAAATGATGACAAATTTCGAATATGGCATTAGAGTTTCTTCGTTACTTTTCATTATAATTATAAATGTTTTGTTCTCTTTTGAATGAATTTTTTTTTAAGATGCCGTTACTTTTTGAATAACATTTAATCATGTCAACTATTCCGGAATTTCAAAAAGCAGTTTTATTTCACGAACCAGGTGGACTCGATAAACTCAAGTATGAAGAAATTCCAGTTCCTAAAGATTTAGCAGATGAAGAAGTTTTAATTGCTAATAAATATGTTGGAGTTAACTTATTTGATTCACTTCTTAGATCAATGGAACAATTGCCTTCTTGGTACCCACTGACTTACCCAATTATTCCAGGGTTTGAAGGCTCTGGTATAGTTGTCAAGGTTGGTAAAAATGTTACCAAATTGAAAAATGGTGATAAAGTTGTTTATGCGGGAAGCAGTACTTTTACGCAGTATACTAAGGTTAACGCTAACAGCGTTCTTAAATTGTCAAACGATCTGAAGGATGAAAAGCTTCTGAAATATACTGCACTAGTCAGTGGTGGTTTAACTTCTTTATGCTTGACCAATGAAGCTTATGAACTTAAGAAGGAAGATTACGTGTTGTTGTATGGTGTTGGAGGTGGTGTTGGATTGGTATTGACTCAATTACTGAGCAAAAAAGGAGCACATGTAATTGCAGTTGCTTCATCAGATGAAAAATTAGCTCTGGCAAAGCATTATGGAGCTGAATTTCTTATCAATCATAAGAAGGAAGATATTTTGAAAAGAGTTAAAGAAATAACCGATAATAAAGGTGTTCAAGTGGTTTACGATAGTGTTGGGAAAGAAGTGAGCGATATCTCATTTGAATCGTTGGCCGTTAAAGGTACGTGGGTTATATTTGGTTTTGCATCTGGGCCTACTCCACCTGTTAATCCGCTTCTCTTGTTCCAAAAAAATCTGAAACTTGTTAGTTGTACCTTATACAACACTCTTACTTCTCCTTCTGCATGGGAACATTACTATGATGAATTCTCACATGTTGTTGAGAAAGATGGTCTTGAAGTTCCTATTGAGATTTTTCCTATAGAAGAATATTCAACAGCAATTGCTAAATTGGAGGGTAAAAAAGTTGTTGGGAAATTGCTATTAGAGATTTCTTCATAATTCAAGTAAAATATATAATTTATTGCTGAATTGAGATTGCCACAACGTTTTAGTGTTTTTAATTAAATATATTAAATTCAATTTCGATTTTAAACGAAACCGAATATCTTATCGTTCTTTATTAATAATGATTAATAATTGAACTATCATGTAAACTCCGAAGAATTATTCTTTGTAACGTATTTTTACTACAAGGTTAAAAGGGCATTGAAAGTAATCTTTGAATGTTTCAAGAAATTGAGTTTGAAAGGATCTAAACCATTCTTGTAACTCGGTGTTAATGAAAAAATGGACCACACAAGAGCGGACCAGGTTTAGAAAATTAATGTCGATGCCTCTGCTCAAAAAATTACAGCTTATCTCCGTTATTAGAGAAGTTGAACAATCAGCATGATCGTGATTACTAATAATAGTTCATCTATAAATATGTGGACATCGATGCTCTGTACAATGAAAAGTAGACATACCAGATATTGATATTAATCTATCATTGACAATGACCAATATTCCAGAAACTCAAAAAGTTATCTTGTATCATGAACAAGGTGATCTTGATAATCTAAAATATGTGGAAAATTACGAGGTTCCTGAAATTATAGAAGATAATGATGTATTAATCGCCAATAAATATGCTGGTGTTGGATTCGTTGACTCGCTTATAAGAGGTTCAGAAGGGTTTCCTCCTTGGTATCCAAAAAAATTTCCAATTATTCCTGGACTTGAAGCTTCAGGTATTGTTGTCAAGGTTGGTAAAGGTGTGAAAAATGTTAAACCTGGTGACAAAGTTGTTTACACTGGATTTTACACTTTTGCTCAATTTACGAAAACTCCAGCTTCAATTGTTTTCAAATTACCTGATGACACTTCTGATGAAAAACTCATAATATACACTTCATTAATCGTGAATGGTATAACGGTTTTAGGTCTAATCAATGAGTCCTACAACGTTCAAAAAGGTGATTATGTATTGTTATATGCAGCAGGTGGTGGATGCGGCTTAATTTTCAGCAAATTATTAAGTCAAAGAGGTGCTCATGTTATAGCAGTTGCATCTACCGATGAGAAATTGGCTTCAGCAAAGGAAAATGGTGCAGAATTTTTGATCAACCATAAGAAGGAAGATGTTTTGAAAAGAGTTTTAGAGATAACAGATAATAAAGGTGTTCAAGTGGTTTATGACAGTATTGGGAAGGCCAATGTTGATATTTCCTTTGGATCTTTAGCTAAGAATGGTTCTTGGATTATTTTCGGATTTGCATCAGGTGTTCCAGAATTTAATTTACGTCTGTTGGTACCAAAAAATGCAAAAATTGTTGGTGCCTCCATGTTTAATTTCGACTATCAAAGACATGGTTCTCAATTACAAGATTTAGTTGAAAATCAAGGTTTTAAGATTCCATATGAAATTTTCCCTCTACAGGATTATAAGAAAGCAGCTGCAAAGATGGAATCAAGAGAAGTGGTTGGTAAATTGATATTGAAGATTCCCCCTTCTTAGATTCTTACTGGTTTAATGCACATTTTGTCTAAGATTAATGCGCAAAAAGTCTTTACAGATCCTAAATTGAATTATATCTTTTCCTTTTTTTTTTTTTTCTTAACAACTGACAGAAATAACCCATACTCATACTTCTATTGTATACACCAAATGATTAAAAAAACAATGAAAACAACTACTAGATAACTAAACTAAACTAAACTAAACTGATTGTGAATGACCTTTTCCTCTATAAATAAATAAATCAAGAATATATATATAATAATAATAATAATAAAGTACACTTTTTAAGGATTTAAAAAACTCTCTAAGTAACTATTGCTAGCGGTGTAAGAAAATCCTTCAAATAGTTTGGCTTGAACATTAGTAAGTCCATCTTGCTGTTTTGATTTACTGTTGTTGTTAGAAGTTATTGGAATTCCTTTACTTTCATTATACTCTTCCTCTTCTTCAACATCTTGTACACCAACGGCGCTGAATTTCATTTCCGTAAATTGAGGATCAAAGTTTTCAGCTAAAGCTGGATCAGTAATCACAGGAACTATCGGTGGAACCAAATCATCTGATTGAGATTTTATCTTTTCCCAATCAATATGTCTAAAGAAACGGTGTTCTTGAAATTTTTTAAAATCTTGATCAACTTTAAATCTCTTATTTGTATTCTTATTTATCAATTTATTTAATAAATCTTTTGCTTCTTGTGTAAAATAAAAAGGGTACTTGATTTTTTCAGTTAAAATTTTGTTCATGACGATCTTATGATTATTCCCAGTAAACGGTGGTTTACCACTTAACATATCGAAAATAACGCAACCAAGAGACCACCAGTCAACCTCGTAGCTATAATTTTCACCTCTCAAAACTTCTGGTGCCATATATTCTGGAGTTCCAATAATACTATTACAAACATCTTCATCTCCATTATCTGAAGATTGTTGCTTAGATAATCCGAAATCTGTGAGAACCAAATGACCTCTTGCATTCAACAAACAATTTTCAGGTTTCAAATCTCTGTAAACTATACCAAGTTTATGTAAATGAATTAGGGCCAAAGCCATTTCACCAGAATAAAAACTGGTTATCTTATCATTTAAAAATTTTTGATTAGATAAATGCATAAATAATTCTCCTCCTGGAACGTAATCTAATATTAAATATATTTTAAAAGGATCATGTAAAGCATAAAATAGCTTCACTATGTTTGGATGATGAGTTATCTGACTTAAAATCTTCTTTTCTGCAATAGTTCTCTCTCCATGTCTACTAACAACAATAGAAGCTTTTTTCATTTGTTTTTGAGCAAATAATCTACCTGTATTCTTATGCCTAACTAATAATACTTTCCCATAAGCTCCTTGCCCCAAAACTTTGATGGGCTCAAAATCTTCAATCACTGGTTTATAATTATTATCAGGCGAAATACAGTCATCAGCAATTGCTCCACTTGTATTATCTGTTTTCTCCACCATATTATTATTATTAGTATTATTATTATTATCACTATCATCCATGTAATTCTGGAAACCTATCTCAATGCTAGAAGGTGAAAACCCACTTATCACCGTCGTTGCCAACGAAGATCTTCTCCTAACCCTTATACTGTTCGGTGCTGGAGGTGGTGGCATTAAAAAAGACCCATTCTGATTAAAAGATGATGGAATTCGAAGTGAATTTAAAGAAGAAGATAACTCATTTGCTGACGTAGAAAATGTATCAACGTTAACCGATTTAGCTCCAGAGCTTCCAGCAGTCACCGGCAATACCACAGAGTCCTCATCAAACTTGAATAGTTCCGACATTTGCTCTTGTCAGGTCTCACCTTTGTATAACACGTTTCTTCTGTTTTCATTTATTATAGAAAATTTTTTTATTTATTTTTTTTTAATTTTTTTATTTTATTTTTTTTAATTTTTTTTTTGAGTATTTTTTAAAACATAATCTGTTAAATGTTAATATTGATATTGATCTATATGGCTTTCAGGGTATAATGTCATCATCATCTAACATTCCGAGGCATATCTATGAGAATTTGAAAGTATCGCCTTCGATGCCAGACTTGGTGGCCAGTAGGGGAAATTATGATAAGAAGAAAAATGGTTTTAACTTGGACAATTTGAGTAAAGAGCAATTTCAGTTTACTTCAAAAAATGGATCAAGCAATATGATGCTCTCAGATGATGATAATAGTAGTAGTATATCTAATAATGGTTTACGCGTTCCAGTGATTAATGATACCATTGACAGAGGACATTCTCCTGATGGTTCAATTGGGAGTATATTGGAATGTTATGCTTCAAATCAGATTTCGAATCAGATTTCAAATCATATTAACAAGAACAATATCGACGTAGTTGAAAATAATAAGACTTTAGATGGAGAAGAACAAATAAACAATTTTGAAGAAGATCAAGATAAATTTGATTTAAATACCCCCATTTATGATTCAAGAAATAATAGCACTGTTTCAGAAATTACTCGCAATAGTAATAATAATAGCTCTATTGTTAGCAAACCACACTCGTTACTGTCAATAAGATCATCTCGTAACTCTGCAGATATCGTTAGAAACAATATAGAGGCAAATTTGAAAAAGACAACAAAGGATTTATCCTCCGCTAGTACACACCAGCATAGTAGTCTTCGCTACAACAACAGCAATAGCAATAATAATAATAACAATAACAATAACGTCACGAAAAATAATATAAAAGATCCTATTTTGCTCGGTGACAGAGATCGATATGGATTCAAAAAAAATTCAAATTTTATATCTGCCAATGATTACAATGAATGGTGGGTAGATTACTCGAAGTATTTAATCAGAAGAAAGAAAAAATGGGAGTTAATGATGAATAAAAATGGATTTCATACAGAAAAGAACAAGCCACCAACCAGATTCCCTCCGAAATCAGATGAATTAAAAAGATTTGTTAGAAAAGGAATTCCTGCAGAGTGGAGAGGAAATGCTTGGTTTTATTTTGCTAAAGGTTTCGATAAATTAAAAGATAATGTTGGTGTTTACGATAAATTGTGTGAAGAATCGATAGGTTTGAATAACGAAAATTCTGAAGCAATTGAAAAAGATTTGAATAGGACCTTCCCCGATAACATTCATTTTAATGATCATTATGGCACACCAGGTATAGAATCACCTTTGATCGAATCTTTAAGAAGAGTTTTGTTATGTTTTTCAGTTTATAAACCTAAAATTGGGTATTGTCAATCATTAAATTTTATAGCAGGATTATTATTAATATTCATGGATGAGGAAAAATCTTTTTGGATGTTAGTCATTATCACAGAGAAGTACTTACCTGGAATTCATGATTTTACGTTGGAAGGAGTTAATATTCATCAAGGAGTATTATTGTTATGCATCAAAGAATACTTACCAAATGTCTGGCCAATTATTTCCCCTAGTTATAGTCATGGTCTGAACAAGCACAATAATGAATTTTTAATAAGGTTGCCTCCATTATCATTGTGTACCACAAGTTGGTTCATGAGTGTATTTATTGGAGTGTTGCCAATTGAAACTACATTGAGAATATGGGATTGTTTATTTTATGAAGATTCAAAGACATTATTTAGAGTTAGCTTGACCATTTTCAAATTACTCGAGCCACAATTATTATCATTTACTGAAACCCATAAAAATCATGTCAATGGAAGAGTTAAAAATAGAAATAGGCATTACGGTGGCAATGACGATGAAGATGATCATGATTTGATGAACGTTGAGATATTTCAAATTATTCAAAATTTCCCAAAAAGACTAATAGATTCAAATTCATTAATGGAATCATGCTTCAAAAAAAGAAATAATGGATTCAATAATTTATCCCAAACAGAAATTAACAGTTGCAAGAAATTTGTTAGAGAGAAAAGAGAAAAATTCCACGAATTAGAAAAAAAAAGTGGGTCGAACGCTACTGATAATATCTTGACTCAGAAAGAGAGGAAAAAATTAATTTCCGAATCTTTACAAGTTTATGGAGACAAGAAAGTTGGGTTAAGAGGATTAACATGGAATGGGAAATTAAATAGTAAGATGAAAAAAATGCAACATAAATTGAAATAATTGAATTTTTTTTTTTTTTTTTCGTCTGTTAGATCTATTCAACCCTTAATTTTTTGCATATTTACATTTTTCCCAATGGATTCTTCAGCCTTTTGAAAATTTTTAAATTTTTATTTTATTTTTATTCTACTTTTTCTAGTTCGTTTGGGTTTATACATTTCACTGGTTTGAATGCTTTTAGTTATATATTTTTGTTTTGAAAATGGAATCTTTATAGTCCTTTTTAGTATTTCTGTTGTCTTGTGTCACATTTAGATGATATATGCAGTTATATGCTTGTTGGTGCATATAACTGCATTTATAGTACATGAACATGCATTTATGTTTACAACTTACATTACACAAAGTAGAAAAATGAAATAAAATACACAAAAGAAGTGATTGAAAGGTTATTACAATTGACCTATGATATAGGTTTTGTACTCTCCGTAAATTTTTTCGTTAACCTAGAGTGATTATATGATGCTTACAATTTAAACTTTGTTTTCTTCACTTAGATTTTGGGTTTGACCGTAAGATATTAAGAAACACAGTTAGAACTGAACGATGATCCATCAGTTGTTCTTTAAATCTTGATTTCCAAAGAACTCAGTAATTTTTATTCTTTTTTTTTCTATTTATTTTCCTAAGCTAGTCAAAATTATATCCATATATGAAAGTTAGGACATAAGGCTTTAGATACTAAAGTTTAGCAAGAGAGGTTTTTCTTTCTTTTTTTCTTTTTTTTTACTTTATTTAAATAATGATGACTTCGTTAATTAACAATCATTCTAATTTGAATTCGACCCTTGGAGATTATGAGGAAACTTCACAAATGATGAGCTCTGCAATAGAAATCAGAAGTAATAAAGGTAATATCAACTTGGCTAAGCAATCAATGAAAATAAATAGTGGTACCTCTTTTATTTCAGAAAAGAAACACATTGATCAGTGGGGTACAGCGAGCGAGAATTTAGATGAAATTGAGGATGAAGACGAAAGAGAAGGGCATGTGAAAAGAAAGAGGTCGGATGATATTGTTAAAGACAAGGCTTTTATTAAAATGCTTGAAGAATATCGTGTTGTTCCCGAGACTGAATTTACAAAACAGAAACTTGTTCCACATTCATCACTGGCTGAAGAACAAATTGAAACCAATTATGTTTCACAAGCAAACAATAATAAAGCAAGCGGTGTTATTGAAGACAAAGAAACAGAAATAATTTATTCTGGAACTTCAATACAACTGCCTAGCTCCAGTACACAAACAATTAACTCTGCAGTAAATTACCAAGAATTTAAAAAATTTAGAAATGCTATCCAATATTGTTTATGCATTTCTATCACAGGGTTTCTTTTCGGATACGATATAGGAACAATTGGTGGATTAGTCAATTTACCTTCATTTAAACAAAAGTTTGGTGACGATAGAACTATTGAGTCATTACCAAGTTTTAAAAGAAACACATTAGGAATTATAATTGGTAGTTTTAGTATTAGTGCAGCTTTTGGAGGATTATTTCTTTCTAGCTTTGCAGACAAGATTGGAAGAAGATTTGTTTTAATTATTGCAATGATATTATATATCTTGGGTGATTTTGTCATTAGTTTAAGTTCGCAATGGTATTTTGTATTGATTGGTCGTTTCTTGAACGGTTCCGGTATTGGTTGTTCTTCTTCAGTTTCCCCAATGTTTATTAGTGAATTAGCTCCTGCTAAATTAAGAGGTACTTTAGTTTCAGCTTTACAGTTTTTAACAACTTTAGGAATCTTGACGGGATCATTTGTTATATTTTTCTGTAAGAACTTGCAAGGAACAAATCAATTTTTAGTTCCTTTATACATTGGATTTGGTCTGGGTATATTTTCAATTGGTTTACTTTTAACAGTTTTGGAATCTCCAGTTTATTTAGTCAAATCAAATAATTTGGAAGATGCTAGGTGTGCGATAGCATATTTGAATCATATCACTTTAGATCATTGGTATGTTGAGCATTGCATGACTGAAATTAAGTCAAGGTTTCGGGAAAAAATTGAAGATTTGCAAAATACATACCAGCAGCAAAAGGGTCATAGCATTAAAGCAAAAGGTTATTCTTATCATGAAGATAACTTACTCCCTTACGCAATTTGTGGGATTATATTAATGTCACTTCAACAATTTACAGGAATCAATTATTTTTTCTTTTACGGTACATCAATCTTTGGTAGTGCCGGTATAGATGATCCATATCTTACATCAATTATATTAGCTGCAGTTAATTTTATTTTTTCTACAATTGCTCTTTTATTAGTTGACAAATTTAAGAGAAGATTTCTATTATTTTTGGGTAGTCTGATTATGTTTTCATGTATGATAAGTTTCTCTAGTATTGGAACATTTGCATTGAGCAAATCTTCTGGTGAACAAAATTCTTTTCCTGGTATAGTTATGATTATATTCACATGCATATTCATTGCAGCTTTCACTTTGAGTTGGGGTCCTTTATCATATGTGGTTGTCAGTGAAGTTTTTCCATCAAAATTTCAAAGTAAAGGTACTTCAATTTCAACAACTGCAAATTGGGTTTCTAATTTCTTAGTTTCCTTCTGTACTCCATTTATTACGGAGAAAATTGGTTTTAGTTATGGGTATGCATTTGCATTTTCATTATGCTTGAGTATGTTATTTGTATGGTTTTACATTCCAGAAACTAAATTGAAGAGAACGAATGCATCACAAAATGTGATGGATCAAGCAGAAGAAGCTGAAATAGTTTCTGATGAATTTTTTGAAATGAGACATATTCCAATTGATAATAACGAAATAGAAATTAATCCTCGAGAACGTCGTGAAATAATTGAAATACATGAAATAAATGAAACTAGTGAAACTAGTGAAATAAATGAAACAAGCGAAAAATCTAGTGGAAATATAGATAACCTCAATATAAACAAGAATAACAATAACTACCAACCAGATCATCGTACAATTACAACAACTTCTCCAGGTTCAGTATTATACACCTTACCAACACCACCATTGGGTGAAAATGGCAATGTCAACCCGGTTAAAATTGCAAGAAATGCAAAAGCAACAGAAGGTATCGGCATACAAGAAGTAAAATTACAAGAAGCAAAAGATGTAGACAAAAATGAAGGTAGCAAAGACATTAACTTTAACCCATTCGACTAAAGGCTAATAAATTATAAAATGAGTAATTAAAAATAGATGAATTATCTTTAGAAATTAATAGTCCAAGTAATTTTGTACCATATACCCATCTATCTATCTTTTAGTTATATATATATATATATATATAAAACTCATTCTTTTTCCTTGTCAACTTTTCACCTTTATTTCACATGTTAAAATGTGTAAAAATTTTTTTTTTTTAATTTTTTGCTGCTTTTCTTTTTTTTCTTTTTTCCCTTTATTATTAAGACTATTTTTAATCAACTAAACATTTTTATTTATTTTTTTTTTGTTCTTTTTGCTTTCTAGCGCCATCTCGGATTAGATTCATCAATCAATTGATTAAGTGATCTTTGATCTTTATATTTCTAGAAATTTTTTGTTTTTCATTTTTCTTAATAATTTCTTTTCCATTAGGAGTATTAATTGATTGTTGAAATTTCATTCACTTTGCAGTTTTCATTCTTTCAAAAGCAAACATATATATCATTTAATTATTTTTTTTATTTTTTTTTTCTTTTTTTGTTATTTATTATTATTAAAGTCTAAGAGATGGGTAGAAAAGTTTCATCTTCTGTTTCAAAAGAGAAAAAAAATGATTCTAAGCTGTCTACACCAACAAAGCAAAATCAAGTAACAGGTGGGTCTGACCTTGTTAAAAAAGATAGTGATAAACAAAAGAAAATACAAACTTTTATTGTTAGGACAGTATGGACACTAGTTATGATTACAGGTATGTTTGCTATACTTGCATTTGGACATGTTGTTACAATTATGTTTGTATTGGTTTTACAGACATTAGTTTTCAGAGAATGTATTAATATTACTACTGAGAGAGCTAGAATTGAAAAATTACCATTTACACAATCATTAAATTGGTATTTTTTAGTTACTTCAATTTATTATTTGGATGGTGAAACTTTTATATATTATTGTATTAATAATTTAAGAAATCCATCTGTTGAAATTTTTCTGAGACTTTTTTTAAACAATCATAAATTTATTTCTTATTGTCTATATGTTTTAGGTTTTGTATTTTTTGTTGCTAGTTTGAAAAAAGGATATTATAAATTTCAATTTGCTCAGTTATGTATAACTCATATGACTTTATTATTGGTTGTTTTCCAAGCACATTTAATTATAAATAATATTTTAAGTGGTTTAATCTGGTTCTTACTACCAGTTGGTTTAGTGATTACAAATGATATCTTTGCTTACTTATGTGGAATAACATTTGGTAGAACAAGATTAATTGAGATTTCTCCAAAGAAAACAGTTGAAGGTTTTGTTGGTGCATGGGTTTGTACTGCATTGATGTCAATCTTGTTAACTTTTATATTATCGAAATATTTCTATTTAATTTGTCCCGTTGATGATGACCTAACAATAAATGCTTGGTCTGCTATGATGTGTGATCCAAATCCAGTTTTCATTTCACAAGTTTTCAAATTACCTCCAAATATAGCAGAATTGGTAAAATTTGAATATTTTGGTTTAAAACCAATTTATTTCCATTCAATGGTTCTAGCAACTTTTGCTTCTTTAATTGCACCTTTTGGTGGGTTTTTCGCAAGTGGATTGAAAAGAGCATTTAAAGTGAAGGATTTTGGAGATACAATTCCTGGTCATGGAGGTATCACAGACAGAATGGATTGTCAATTTTTGATGGGTTCTTTTAGTTATTTATACGTCCAAACTTTTATTGATAGTCACAGACTAAATATCGGTACAATTCTACAAATGATTTTAATGAATTTAAATGACGATCAAATCGTCACTTTAATCAATAGTTTGGAAACTTATTTAGCTAATAGAGCTCGCTGAGCAGAAACACATTCAACAAAAAAATAAATAAAAAAGATAAAAAAAAAAAAAAAGAAATCAAAGGAAAACAAAAGGAATAAAATACTCGCTTTGGACGAGTCTTGTAAGTAGAATGAATGAATACTAAGAAGAGCAGAAAAAAAAATTAAGAGAACAAAGAGAGAAGAAACAGAGAGAGAAAATTAATGTGTAACAGAACCATATATATATATATATATATATTATATAAAATATCTCGTCTTGTCTTAATACTACTATTATAACTATTACAACTATATCTTAACTAAAATGTCTTATATATAAATTAATTTCCTATTCAAGTAATTTCCTGTTTTGTCAACTCATCTCGAAAAGATAAAAATTTTCAAGTAAAAAAAATTTTTTTTTTATTCTTTTTTGTTTTGTTAAGTAAAAACATCAAATTTTATCGATATAACAAAGCTTTGGTTTTTTATATTTTTGTTCTATCTCGTTACACAGTTCGCTGTTGGAGTTGAGAGTTGTGGAGGGTTTCAGCGGTTAGCTAGAATTGTTTTAATATGTCGTTGTCGCAACAGCTATCGACTATTGCTGGTGCTAATCAGACGTTGGCTTTAGATAGGAAGAAACGTTCAAAACTTCATTCGGTTTCATTGATTTATGATCCAAAATTTGCTTCGACACAAGATTATGATTCCATTTATCAAGTTTCTTTAGATGCTCTAGAGGAGTTAGAGTTAATAGATAAGAGATTTGGCCGTTTTAAATTGACCATTTTCAGTGAAACTTCAATATCGGTTGATAGGTTAATACAAACAAAAGAACAAAATGAAAATTTGAATAAGACAATCGATGCTTTTTTAAGTTTGCTATCACCTTATTGGAATTTGAATATTGCTGTAAAGGCTGCAGAATGGCCTTTACGTAGGTTTCAAATGAACGTTTATAACTCAGAAACTTTTTTGTTATCAGCGCTTCCATATTTTGACTATCCAGTTTTTAATAAGATTTTATATGTTTTACCGTCTGGAAATAATGGGTTCCCAAATATTTTCCATTGGTTAATAAATTTTAAAAAAAATAATGAACTTCCTTCTAGGAATGTTATTATAAAGGCATTTACAGATTTAGATTTTTTCAAATTTTATTCAAAATTTTTAATCGAACAATTACATGTTAAAAATGAAAACCAAAAACAATTGATTTTTTATGTTACATGTTGTATATCTAGTATTGCTTCATTGGCTTCAAATGATAATGAAAGATTGAACAATGACTTCACTCCTTTGATATTAGAAGTTAGTGCAGTTTTGTTGAATTCGAATAATCAAGATTGTAAAATCTCGAGTTATACTATTTTATCAGTTTTAACTACTGCTGTTCCGTTATCAAAAGAAACTATATTTGCATCGATTGAAGCAATTTTAGAGAAAAATTCTTCAAAATTAAATAAACAAGCTTTAATTTGTATTTTAAAATTATATCAATCTTTACAATCAGGCAGTTATGAAAAATTACCTACTAATATATTGAATAAATTACCACCATCGGCAACATTATTCAACAATGAAGAATTTATTGGAGTATTAAATAATGGAAATAATAGTAAATTTATTTCCAACTATTTAAGGTCTTGCATTGTTAATGATAAATTGGAACAAAGTGTATTGGATTTCTTAAGGAATTATAAAATCAAATCATCAAGACAGTTTAAAGATATATTAAATGATTTGTTGAACAAACTAAATACTTCACCAGAGAAAAGTTCGAATTTAACTCTGTATTTTGAATGGTTGATAAGTTTGAACAGGGACTTATTTTTAATCACATTAAAGGAGCAAGATTTCGAATTACAATTATTGGAAATGAAATTGCAGACAACTTTGATCACTGATGATATATCAACCGATGAAGTGAATAATGTAGAAGTTATAGACGAATTGTCGGATGAAAATGATTTACAAATAAATTCAGAAGTAAATGTTGAAGAATTAAGAAAATCATTTGAATTAAATAAAGTAAATGTGAAATCTTTTTTACATTCAACAACATCAAATGATAGTGATTTTAAAAAACTATTACCTTTATTTTTTACATCGATTGAGTCAAAGACTTTTCAAATTTTTAATAAGAACTGTTTGATATCGCCATCATCAGCTATTTCTTTCCTTTTAAGAGTAGCAATTTCATTGAATATTCCCACTAAAGCAAGACTTTTTGCTATTGTCACATTGAGGAAAAGGTTTAAAGAGTTGCAATCATCCTTTTCGCTATATACTTTAGTTCCACTTTTGATCGTTTTATTGGCTGATAGTAAACAGTTGATTAGATTAGGTGCCATTGAATTGATCAAAACTATAAATGATAGACCAAGTGAAAAGATTGGAGAATCTTACATGATTAATGATATTTATGGTGAAGAGTTATCATCAAACTTAGTCAGTTTAAACCCAACAGACGGAAAGAAATTTTTAAATGAGCTCACATCATTAATAGATTCTTGTAAATTAGATGGCGAACAAATTTTTAGAGTTGTGGACAGGTTTATGGAACAGGATAAGAAATCGAGTAAGCTATACTTAGCTCTATTTGTTTCTCATGCATCTTCTAACAATTTACCAATTGCTAAGCTGAGATTACTTAAAATTGTTGTTAATGGTACTAAAATTGTAAAAAATGCTGCTTCGCCTTCTCAGTTGTTTGATACATTATTGACTACATATATCGACAAAAGAATTCATTGGCAAACAAAATGCATTGAATCGGGTACTAATTTTCAAACCTTCGAAGCGCAGATTGTTGATTTGATTTCTTTCAAAGAAAAGAATTTATCTGCTATTGAATTTTTAGAAAAATCGTTTTCATCTTCATCGGAGGAATTAGCCAATCTTTGCTCCTCAAAAATTATCAGGATTTTTGAATCTTTGAAATTTGATTATCAATTGCGTTTTGTAAAGTTTATTGTCGATAACACAGCATCTGGTGACTCAAATATAAGCTATGATCCTGTTGAACTTTTACAATCTTTGACTTTAACGAATGAGATTTTTGTTCAATTATTAAAAGACACCACGTTAACACAAACGCAACCTACAAATGGCTCTGTTCCAAAAAGAAGAAGAAGATCGTCTCAGTCTACCAGGCAAGCTATGAAGGATTCTTCAGTTTCTAAAATTGCCATAAATCATTTGAAAAAGGTTATTTCGATTTTGGAAGTTTTAGAAAAACATTCATCGTCGCTTTCAACAAGTACGTTGAAGCCAACATTTGATTTATTGAAAAAATTGTTCGACGTTTTGAGTGACTTTGAAACTTTAGGAAATGATGGAAATTTGCCTGTGTTATATGCTCAAGAAATTTTAGCCTCATGTATGCTCAATGTGGTTAATTTCTTGAAAAACAATAAGGATAGATCAAAAATAGAGTCATCATTGATCAGAGCGGATGTTATAGTTGCTGCGATTAGATCTTCTAGCTCGCCTCAAGTTCAAAATAAGTTATTATTAGTTGTTGCAGCTTTGGCATCTCTATCTCCAGAAATTGTGTTACATTCAGTTATGCCAATTTTCACATTCATGGGAGCTCATACGATCAGACAAGACGATGAATTTTCAAATCATGTTGTCGAGCAAACTATATCGTGCGTTGTCCCTGCATTAGCAAATGTTGCAGAAAATGGAAAGACTGATGAAATTGAGTTTTTATTAACAAGTTTTGTCAGCGCTTTTCAACATATTCCTAGACATAGAAGAGTTAAATTGTTTATGACTCTTTCGAAGACTTTAGGTACAGATTTATCCATAAGTACGATTTTGTTTTTATGTGGTCAGCAATATTCATTTTCCTTCAGTAAGCATAAGATCACTGAATGTAGATCTATATTAGAATTTTCGTCGTCATTTTTGAAAAATTTCAAAGCTGAAGAGCAATTAAAGTCATTCTTAAAATTTTTGGAGTTATGGGAATTGTTGCCAAGTAGCCCCATTGAAAAGAATTCTTCAAAAGGTTTAGAATTGTCTTCAAGATCTATATTCGGAAGTACCATTTTGTCATTGACAAAGCCTGAGTTATTTAATTTGAGAAATAATTTAATCTCATTCTTGAATCAATCATTAATTGGAAATAACGATTTGAGCTCATTACCTCGTTTGAAAATCAAAATTGCCACCTTATTGTTAGATCCAGAGAGTAATGTAGTTGAAGTTGAGCAAATTAATAACTCATTTGGTGAAGTTGTTAGTTACATATTGACCCTATTGGATTCAAGTGCTCTTGAAAACGATGATGATGATGTTTCTGGAAATTTGTATAAGTTATTGGGCGATGTACTAAACTTATTGCCTATTGATCAGTTTGTCAAGTCTGTTATAGATATTTTGACATCAGAATCTTTAGATTTGCGTGTAAAGAGACATTTGACTATGTTAGCTGGTTCTAAATTTGAATTAGAACCAGTAGATAATTTTGTTGCTCTAGAGTGCGCTGAGAAGTTCATTCCAATTTTAACGTCAACTGTTGAACTTAAATTAGACGTCGATGTTTCTCAGGCTTCGTTAGACACCTTAAGTGCTATATTCAATAAATTTGGCTCAAGACTTGACGATTTGTTATTAATGAACACTTTATCCGTCATTGTTACAGAATCCGGTTTGCTTAGCAACTCACCAGAAATTGTGATTTCAGCAGTTAATTGCATAACAAATATCATTTCTGTTATTGGTGTTAAAATGATTGGGTTCTTCCCAAAAATAGTTTCACCTGCTTTTAAGATATTTGAAATGTCGAAATCTTTTGAAGATGAAAACTTAATTGAGATTACTCAAGTTTCAATACTAATCTTGTGCTCCTGTATGATTAAAAAGATACCTGCATTCATGATTTCTAGTTTGGAGCAGATATTGAATCTTGTTTTGAATGCCAAGTCTCTCCCATCAGCTACAAGAGTTTCTTTGTTGGATGTCACTGTTCAGCACATAGATACAACAGCTCTTTTGAAGTCTTTATGTTCTATTTGGCCGGCAGTTTCGAAATTAGATCCAGTAGCTATAGGATTGTATTTACATGCCTTGGAACTAACGGTAGACAAGTTAGATAAGAAGGCCGCATTAAAACATGCTCCTACATTCATGAAATTCTTTGTTCATTCCCTAGAATATAGAAGTGGCAGTGATTTCGATAATAACACCATTCACAGAATTGAGGCTTCGTTATTTCAATGTGGTATTCATTATGTTATGAAGTTAAATGACAAATCATTCAGGCCATTGTTTGCAAGTATTTCGAGGTGGGCTTTTGATGGTGAAGGCATAAACAGTACTATCTCAGAAGAAGACAGATTATTGGCCTTCTTTAGATTTTTCAATAAATTGCAACAAAATTTAAAGTCCATCATAACCAGTTACTATTCTTACATGCTAGAATCAGTTGAGAAATTGTTGAATAGATTTGTTTCAGGTAATTTGAAGGACATTAATTTACGGCGAATTATTATCATTTCCTTGAATACATCCTTTAAATATGATCAAGATGAGTTTTGGCAGTCACAAGCTAGGTTTGATGTCATTTCTAAAGCTTTGTTGAGTCAATTGGTTAATATTGAAGATGGTATTGGCAAATACTTGGTTAAAACAATAGCGTCATTATCCCAAAGATGTTCTTCGGATGATCATAACAAGATGATTAATGAACAGTTAATTTCTCATATGAGATTGTCTTGCAATCCAAAGGAGAAGTTTTGGGCTTCAAGAACTTTTAAGATGATTTATCAAAAAGTCGGAGAATCTTGGTTAAGCTTACTTCCTCAATTAGTTCCTATTATAGCAGAATTACTAGATGATGATGATGAGGAAGTTGAGCATGAAGTAAGAACTGGGTTAGTAAAGGTCATTGAAGGCGTTCTAGGTGAGCCATTGGATCGATATCTTGATTAAATAATTATGTATATGTATTCTTAGAAGAGGTTTTTCTTTTATTTATAGATAGATTTACAATTTTTTTAAACTTTTTCTTTCGTTGTGTATCATTTCAATGATGAATGAACGTTACGCTTGATCTCAAAATGTATTAGGTTACCAAAGCTGAAATTAATATGAAACGAAGAGAATAGTTAACTATATACAGCATCGATGAGTCAAAACTTATGGTGTTTCAGAAATTTTTTTTACATCATTCAATTCTTTCCACATCTGATTTATTTGCTCTCTACCAGAACCTATTTTAAATTTTCCATTTTCATGAAGGAATTCATCTTTATTCTGAAAGTGTAAGCTTCCTTTCGCAGTCTTTGTAATTTTCTGTATTTCGTTGTCCTTGGATTGTAAATTAATATACCTATTATCCACTGCCCTCTTTATACTTTGAATAACAGGTCTACCATTAAACCTTATCAATCTCCTCAAATCATTAGTGATGGTCTCAAGCATGATTCTATCATTTAAACTTATGATTTTATTCCACTTATTGGCTAATAATGAATCCTCTTGGGATTGCTTCAGTTCATGTTCATTTATGTTATTGAAGTAATCTCTTGCATTCAATTGTCGCTGTAATGTTCTTAATGGAACATCATCAAACTTATTTGATGTCAACTGATTTGTTGAAGGAGAAATCCCCAAGTAAGATACATTTGTAGCTGGAGACGATGCATTTGATGACTGTGATTGACTCGTTCTACGATCGGGGCTTGAGCTTGTTCTATAGAGTTGTTCTGCAGGAAAAAAATTATCTACTTTTTGTTCTCCCTCTTCATCTAATTTGTTTGAACTTTCTAGTGATCCGCTTCTAAAAGCAGTATATGAATAATTTAATAATGATTTTTTGTGTTGATGATGTTTTTGCCAATTTTTATTATTTGATTTCCTTTCTTTATTATCTTCTAATTCAAATTCAGGACTAAAAGAAGATATCCAATTATCGACATTTTTATTTGTTGATTTTGAGGTTAACGTAGGTGATTGGTATTCGACTATACTTCTTTGTTTTTCTCTTAAATTTGCAGTGGAAGTGGCCTCTGTTTGAAAAGTATAATTTGAAGAAGCACTTGACTGACGAGAATGACTTCTATAACGACTGAAGTTACTATGAAGGTTTCCAGGAACAACCGTATCAGAAACTGTATTTTCATTGTAAGGTAATAATAATGAATGCTTGACCTTTGCTGTGGGTATTGGCTTATGATTAGAAACAAAGCTTGATTTTGAATTATTTCTGGTGGTGTTCTTAAAACTATGTGTGGAATCATTTCTTAACCTAGATTGTTGGCTTAAAGCTCTTTCTGCAGTAGTTCCTCTAAAAGGTATATTTTTTGTATTGTTATATTCATATCTTGCTGCTATTTGAAACTGACGTCCCCTTCTTTGTTCAGAGGGAAGTTTAGCATTAGAGTCATAACTTGAGATATTATTATCATTATCTCCAATTACATGTGCCTCTGCATCCCGTTCCATCATATAAATGATTTTAATTGCTGTGTTGTCTGTGTTGAAAAAATCGACAGTTTTCCTGGAATTAAAACCTCCTCCTGTTCTATATCATATAAATGATCTCTACTTTGAAATATTTTATTTTATTTCTTTTCTTTTTTTTTTGCGCTTTTTGCTTTTTGCTTCTCTTTATCCAAGATTAGTTTAAACGCAATGAAACCCATCAAACTGCTTAATTCAAAAATTGGTTTTATTTTAGTTAATATGCTTTTTCAAATTCAAAGGAAAGGGAAACAGTTTTATAAATGAAATTCAGCCAATAGTTAAAATGTCGATGAAAATAATTTGTTAACTGATAGAGATCAAATGTATATATGGCTCTATTTTATAAGTACAAACTAGACAATAATAATAGCCTTGATATTATGCTGCTTTCTATAATACCGAGCATCGATTATGCAGAAGTTAAAATTTGACCAATGAAATGTTATCGATAAGAAGAGAAAGAAAGAAGAGCCTACCTGACTTTGAAGAGCATATACAACTCTGACATTCCAGTTACAAGTATCATTCAGCTGCTTCCAAATAAACCCATCTCAAATTTAACATCACCATTTACTAATGTTCTTCCAAAGTCCCAGTTTTTCAAATAGGAAGCTGGAATGATAAATTGTCTTATTGATGAAAAACTTTGATACCTTCATTAGAGCTGATAAGGTTTGCCAATTGCATGCATAAACTTGCATGATAGGCCCGAAGGGGCACACGACCTTAATTTGATTGAAAAAGGAAGGGCACAACAGCAAGATAGTAAGTACAATTAAGGGAAGGAAAGAAACATACTTTGGCAATTAGTTATTTGTTTTCAAAATCTACATGATAAAAGTAAAAAAGAAAGAAAAAAAAAGATAAAAAAAAAAAAATATTGTAGCAGATTTTATGATAGCATAAACTTCGATTAAATGATCTATAGCTGTCTATATTTCTAGTCATAAATTTCAATTGGAGGAATTCTATCGTTATTGTAAAACCAATTTCCTGATTCTAATTCTTTGTCCAACCATTCTGTTGGGAATATAACCAAATGACCACGGATATGACTCAATAATTTCTCTGAAGTATCATGATTATATATTCTATCACCAATCAAGTTACGCCTATGTCTTGATGCAAAAGTACCAATTCTTTTCTTTGAGATTTTATGATTGTTGTAATTGATTTGAGGTAATTGTTGATTATCTTTATTGTCACCATCTTCTGGGAAATAATTTACAGGTTCTGAATTATCAGCAAGTGGAATATTACTTTTGGAAGAAGAAGTGCTTGTAGGATTCGAATCTCTAGTGTTGTCTTCCCCTTGGAGCCCTTGCGATGAAACAGAAGATGTGGAAACGCTGTCATTGACATTTTCATTCGGAAGACCTAAAACTTTTGAGCTATAGGCCCTTTCAGCATCGGATAAATTTACTTTTCGCTCAAAACGATGATCATTTGGAGTTGAAGAATCGTTTCTTTCATTCCTTTGTTTGATTTCTTGCTCTTGAGCTAATATAAATGCAGAATTCATATTGGAAAAATCTTTGTAATCTTTCCAAGTCGACACTAAATTATCAGGCTGAGAGTGGAATACCAGTCTATATATTCTGGTATTCCTTGAAGCAACTTCATACCATATATCTTCATAGAAATCCTCATCTAATGGATCTTCAAAATTATAAGGATCGATGAAGATAGGTTTTTCTGGAAGACCGGATGTACTCAATGATTGCAAAATATCGTTGACACCATTGTCATCCAAAGAGACAATCGGAACTTGACCTGAATAATCTGTTTGACCAGTACCATTATACAAGTTTTCAGCCGCCTTACTAGGTGGAACTGATCCAACACTTCCTGCCCACTCGCCTGCTTCACTAGAATTCTTTTTAAACTCATCAGAAACGGGATGAGACTCTTCTGTTAAGGGAATAGCACTTGTTACAACACTGCTTCCACTTACACCAGTATTACTATTACTAGATTTCGGAGCCATTCCAACATTAGCCCTTCTTTTATCTTCCTCTTGTTCTTCAAACTTTTGCCTAGTTGCAACACGTTGAAAGTAAGCAATTCGCTTTAAAAAATCCCATCTCTCTCTATTCTTCATTGACAATATACGTTCTTCTGCAGCGCTCAATTTTCTACCAAAACCTTCCTCGTAATTAATGCTGTCATCTTCTAAATATTCTGACACTTGATTCGAATGTGGTAAAAACACATCAGTAGGTTTTGAAAAAGCTGCATCATAAGCCCATTTCTTCAATAGTCTTGTAACTTTTTTAGTTGACTTTTGATAAGTTTTTGATTTGTAGTGATCGGCACCTAACCCATCGACATCATCTTTGTGGGCAGCATTATTCGAAATTCTGGAATCCGAAGAAAATGGCTTTTTCTCTCTAATTCCAACATTATCAACACCTGATCTATAATTAAATGAATGATATAGAGGCATTGGTTGCTGTTGCTTTTCTTTGGAAAACTGTTCAGGCAAGTCTTCTTGTTCAAGAGGAATTTCAAAATTTGGATCAGTTCCGGTTGCGTCCATAAAATTTTTCCATCTCATAGTGCCATGAGACTGGTTTAATATCTCCCTAGATGCTAGTTCAACTGCAGCTGACAAAATTCTATCATCTTCTGTAGAAAAAGAATTCGTACAAGCTAATTTACCTAAATCTGTTCTGGCAATTTTTTCTAACTGCCCAAATCTCCTTTCTACCAATTCCAAGATATCAACGTCAACACCAAGATGTTCCCTCATCAATCTCATTCTTAGAGTATGAGCAAACTTACTAGCTAAGTAGGGTTTACCATTCATTACAGTATCAATTAACTCTTTATCTCTTACGATAGCTGCAACTTCTGAGTCTCTATTTCCTCTCATTGATCTTTCATTGATGTTAGCAGATCCAATCAAAGCAACCCTATCATCAGCAATAATAGTTTTAGCATGTACATATAATTGCTCAGTGATTAACGTTCTATCTTTTCCGATACGACCCCATTTTCTAAGTGAGAAAAATTGAATATAATCATCTGGATCAATACCAACTTTTCTCAATTTGGCAAATATAGAAGTAGAACCCCTTGAAATAGACATGAACTGACATTGCATAATAACTCTAACAGATGAACCTTCAGCTCTGTCAACTTCACTTTCAAAACCTGGCATCAAAGGGATAACACATACAGCTCTCCATGGTTTTCCTTCATTATGAGCTTTAATAATTCTATCGACTAAGGCATCCCCAATCCTATTTTGAATGACCACACCATCCCATGCCGCGCTGGTAACAAAAAACTGATTTTCGAGGTAAACAAAGTGTTCACTTGTTTCGATTATCTTTAAATATGCTTGCTGGATACTAACTTCAGGCTCTTTCAATCCCAAAGACCAGCCACAAGATGATCTAAGTAGTTGTATTTCACAAGTTCCAGCTAGTCCCATTTTCAGAATTTCTTCCTTTGTTAAATTAGGAGGAGGCAATAATAATGGGGTTGGTCTTGATGGTCTTTTCTGTCTTAACAAAAAATTCCATCTTTGTACAAAATGCCTTGATAAGTCTCTTGCAATTTGTCCTGATGATATCATATGAACATCGTGCCACGGCATCCTAGGAACACTTTGCCTATCATACATAGATTCATAAGGTTTATCCAAGTTAAAGAAATCTTTGACCCTGGGATTCGAATAATCTTTTCCAGGAAAATTTTGAAATCTGATATGAGCCTCATCGGACTTTGAGTTCAGATCCAAATCACTAGCAAATGCCATTAATGAATCATCACTCAAAACATGGTCCGCAGTATCATACCGACCGTAACATAAATCAATACCACCAAGAAAGCAGATAGTACTATCGACAATACATAACTTTTCATGGTGTGCCCAAAAATATGTGTTTTGCAATAATTGGTTTGGAGATCTTAAAACATGAATGTTCAGATGCAAATCCAATAACGAATGTTTTGTCCACAACGAGTCTGTAACAACTGTATTACCAACGTTTCTATAAATTATAACAAAAATTTTAACTCCTTGTTCAGCTTTTCTTTTCAAAATTCTATCAATTCTCCATTGCTGATTACCATTAGCTGGTCTTCTCATATATAATTCTGGAGATAACCACCAGTCATGAATGTATATAGTTTCCTTGGCCATTTCTAATGCAGAACTACATGCCCACATATAATCTCTGGCATCAACAAACCATTGCGCAAAACAATTATCTCTCACAGGAGCAAAACTTCCAAATCTGTTGGCTTGAGACCATTCTGTTTTCAGAATCATCATGTTTATTGACTTTACCCACAATTTCAACTGTTTCTCCGATCTAGCTAACATTTTCAATTTTCTTTCGCTGTTCTCCAATTTTATTGTTAAATAAGGTGCTTTTTGTTTCGCCTTTTGTTTAAGATTGCTTGCTTTCAAATCCTCATCTATAATAGAGTGATAGTCTTCCACATCTGATTCATTCAGATTCACATTATGAATCGTTGATGAAGAAGTTGAATCCCCTATGTAATCAACTTTGAAACTTGAATCTACCAAAAATACTTCTAATGGAGTAGTCGAATAAATATCATTTACATACATGATGTAACTATTTCTGACCAAGAACCATTTTGTAGTATGTCTTTCAACCATATCTTTTAATTCCCTAAATTTTAAATGCCCAACTCTCCATCCCTGTGCTTTTGCACTATTTCTCACTAGGAGATAACCTTGTTTACCTTGATATCCATTTTCATTGCCCAATAGAACTCCAATAGGCGATAGCTCAAAGAATTGAAAAACCCTATTTGACTGAGGCCTCAAAGTTAAAGTTATTAACAATTGATTCAAGTAAACTTCCATAGATTGTCTGAAAAGTTCATTGACATCTGCTGCTGCTTTTAATTGATGCTCCAAATTTACACCCTGATGACTACTTCTAGAATTAACCCTATCAATAAGATGTCCCAAAAATGATCTTGATCTAGATCTTATAGAAGACAGAGCAGAGTTGGAGCTAATAGAAGTTATAGCAGAAAACGTATCATCATGAGCATGATCGTGCCTGACGCTTGGAGGAGGAATTGCATGTGTTGAAGGAACTAAATTTCCAGTAGACCCTATATTAGTATTGATATTACTAATTATTGATTTGCTGCGTCTCAAGTGATGATCATATTTCGGCATCTTTGCCAATTCAACACCTTTTCCATTTCTATTAAATGCGTTTGATTGGAAAAACAAGACTTTTAAACGCGAATGTAATGCTGCAAAATCTCTAATATCTTTAACAATTGACCATTTTAATCGATTTTCTCCGACACCATATTCTAATTCAATTTTATATTTTCTATGTTTACTCCTCCGACTTTTCGTAATATCAACCAATTGAAAACCTAGCAAAGATAGCAATAAAGGTGCTCTTTGAGTACCATGTTCATCTCTTAAAAAGATACTACTTGCAAATAGAGCAGCCGGGCATCCTGAAATTAAAGAAGAGATTAAAGCTTCAGCTCTTAATTTTGTTTTTTCATCTAATTCTCTTTTCAATTCTTCTGCTCTATCCCAAATTTGATCACCTGGATATTCTTTAGTTTTTTTTTAAACGGTTTTATAGAATTTTTAAATTCTTTCCATTTTCTTGATTCATTTGTTGGTGTTTCATTATTTCCAAGAAATGTTTTTGAATTGGGAGTATTAGTGATCTTTGAGAGACGATTTATCCAAGTGTTATGGAAATCTTCGTCATCATTATTGCTGCCATTATAAAGAATATTATGAAATGAATGGGTACGTCTTGATTTCAATGGCGGTTTTATTTTTTCAGATAATCTATTCAGAGGACCCATTTCATGAACATCTCTTTCATTTGTTCTATTCCTGTTCAATGGACTTGGATCCGTTTCATGTCTGTTTAGTGTATCGCGGTAATCACCAAAAAGTATATGTTGGCGTTGTTGATCTGCTTCAGGTAACTCTCCTGTTGCATGTTCCGTCTCAGCGCTAAACCTTCCTTCCCTATGATGAGAATCTTCTTCTCCCGAATGCAAAAACCTAAATTGAAATGAATTGGGAACAATGTGCGGATGTTCAAAATGATTATTATCAAGATCATTGGTATTATTGGTATTGGTATTATTATGGGTATTATCATTATCATTATCATTATCGTTACTACTATTATCATCTGTTTCCTGAATATTGCTATCACTAGTGTGAAGGTTCTTCGCTGTACCATTGGCAGCACTATTAGCTGTACCATTAAGGATGCCATTGGTATGAATTGGTTCGTTTTCATCATTTGAACCATCTATATTTTTAGTACTATTCTTGTCTGAATTTTGGGATTTGATCTTATTAGTATCATCTTGCTGTTTACTACCATCTTTGCTAAACAAACTGGAAATAAAGTTGGAATCAACTTTTTTCAATGTAGAACTCTCCAGAGACCCCTGAACATCCTCCATAATCGACTCATAAATCTCTAGACGAATTGCAAAACTAAGCGCCCACAGCAATTAGTCTTTGTTTTCTTAAACAAGTGCTAAAAAAATAAAGTAAAGCTCGCTAAATTTATATATTTTTATATAATTTTATAATTACTTTCTTAAATTTTTTTTTCTTTTGTTTTCTAATTACACACGCCGCATATAGAAGAGCTACATCATCAAATACAATACAATTCATACACACAGAATGGTATAATTGAAGATATATATATTTACAAAATTATTAGTCTAATATAATCAAGAGTCTTTTTTTTTTTAAAAAAAAAAGCAAAAGTTTGTAAGAGAATAAATTGTAAAATGTATTTGAAATGAATGAAACAAAATAAAATAAAATAAAAATAAAAAAATTAAAAAAAAACGACCAAAACCTAAGCTTATTCATATATTAGTGAGAAAGACCATTCGTTGCCTGTTATAATAACAGCAGGGATAAAACAACAACAACAACAACAAAAAAAAAATAATCGTAATAAAAAAAAAAAAAAGAAAAAGAGATAGAGCCATTAAAAAATTATGAAGAAAATAATATTTTGTTTAAATGATGATTTCTCCTGCTACTTCTTCATCGCTGCTACTCAAATCACTTTCACTTTCGCTGTCTTGATCCATTTTATCGTCCTCAGCTCCGTCTTCATCGCTGATTAAATCGCCATTGGCAGTAAATCTACTTGGATCTGCATATCTCTTGACATAACTCTTAACTTTTTCAATATACAAATTATTATCTTTTAAATATAAACTACTTGCTTCTCCATTTAAAGGATCTGCAGCATTTGGGTAACTTAAAAGTTGAGGAAGAAAAGTTTCAAAAATATTGAATATATCAAACATTGGTGACCAAGTTTGATTAATGACATCAAGACAAACCGATCCAGAATTTTCATCTATATTTGGATGATAAATCTTATTTTGGAAACCAATTGATGGTGATTTATAAGGGTACTGGTCCGGTAGCTCAACATGGATCTTCCAGATTCCACCTTCATAAGGTGTCTCTTTAGGACCATGGAAATTCACATAAAATTCTTGCATATTATCATCAACCAAATTAACTTCATAATCACTCATCAAGCTGGCAAAGTAAAAAAAAAAAATTAAACTAAGTTAATAAATCAATTTCAATATACCAATTATAATTTAAAAAAAAAAAAAAAAAAAAAAAAAACAATAATCATTAATCAATACATACAGTTTCATAACATCGGTTTCAATTCTTCTCTTTGGTGAGCTATTTTTAAATGAAAAAAGGAGTGGGGAAAAATAACATGTTAGTACTCATTCACAATAAAAATATTAAACCATATCAGAATATAAAAGACCAAAAAAAAAAAAAAAAAAAACTCACCTCATTATCACTTTATCTTATATAATAAATTATATAAATATATAATTCAATTAAATAATTATATATAACTTGATAAATCAAAATGATATTTTACAAAACTGATTTTATAAATTATTTAAGGCAGATAGGATAAACTTATAAACTCATCGCGCGCGCATTTTAAGCGTTTTAAGAACAGATTGGAAAATGGACACACGACTTTCAACTGATTTAGGTGGGAAAGAGACCATTTTAACCATTGAAACAAGTAAAGATCTTGGAAGATTTCTTTTCTTTTCCTATTGGAGACTTATCTGGAGATGGTAGAAAACTGTGATGCCAAAGGTGATGGTAATTGTGTTGCCAATGGAAATGGTAATGGTGAAAACAATGACCAAAATTTTCCAATTGTATTTACGTCTATGGGGATGTTTATTATTGATGAAATACATTTCCCAAATCAACCTGCTCAATATGATGTGCTTGGAGGTGGTGGGACTTGGGGTGTTGTTGGTTCAAGAGTGATACTATCATCAAAACATTCAGGGGAAGTTGGTATGATTATAGACTATGGTACGGATTGTCCAGACAAGATTAAAGAGGAAGTACTGGGATGGGGAATTGACCTGATAATAAGAGAAAATGAATCAAGATTAACAACAAGAGGTTGGAACATGTATGGAGATAACGAATTTAGATCCTTTAAATATTTGACACCAAAGAAAAGAATTGATGTTGATGATTTAGTTCAATATGAAAGTTTATTAAATTCCAAATCTTTCCATTTAATATGTTCTCCTGAAAGATGTATTGAGATTATGAAGAGATTACGAATTGAAAGATTGAAAATTGGTAATGAGGAAGAACCAATTAGTATTTGGGAACCAATTCCTGATGATTGTAATCCAAAAAATTTGGAAAGATGTCTTTCAATATTAGATAAAATTGATATATTATCACCTAATGCTGCAGAAGCATCTTCTTTCTTTGGATTAAGTGAACCAAATAATAGAAAAGAATTGGAAAAAATTGCATCAAAATTTATACCTTACTTGACAAAAAAAAATTCAGGAATAGTTTTAAGATGCGGTAAAATGGGATGTTATTGTTTAAATAATTCAGGTTTATCGAAATGGTTTCCTGCATATCATCACCCATTGAATCCAGATTATAAAGTTGTGGATCCAACTGGTGCAGGAAACGCTTTTCTAGGTGCTTTGGCAACTGGTTTTGTGAAAAGTGACAAGAATTGGACCATTGCTTGTATTTGTGGTAATATTGGAAGTGGATTAGCAATTGAACAAATAGGTATGCCAAAATTAACCAAAGGTGATAGATGGAATGGCAAAACTGTACAAGAAAGATTCAAGCTCTACTTAGATAGGAATAAAGATATCGATTTTGATTTCAAAAAACTTTCTAAATTGTTAGATTATAATCAGTAAAATATATATATATATATATATAAATGTAAATTCATTTATGTTTTCACTTTCCCTTGTATATTTTTATTTTTCAATTTCCACCGTTTTGTCTTTTCGTACTCTAACCTATCTACTTCCACCTTCACTATAGCCGCCTTCGGCACACAAACCAATCCTATATTTCTATGTCTTAAAGAATTCTCATCATCATGATAGTATTCTGTTGCATCTGATATTAATAAATTCGATTGATCATCCACAGCTATCAACACTCCTTTCACTGTTCGACTATTAACAATCTCTATTTTAAAAGGAAGAGAAATATAATCCACCACAGATAACTCCAGTCCAGATCCAGACATCCTCATAATATTTCCGTTCTGGTTATTGTTATTTTGTATTGAGTTATATCTGTTTTTCACAAATGTTTTCGATTAATTTCGATTTTTCCTTTTTGCTTTTTTTTTTATTTAATTTTTTTTTTTCAAAATATATATAAATTATTATTATTTAATTAATAAATAACAACAATATAAAATAAAAATATATCAAATATTTATAGTAAATTTTCGATCATCATGTCATCGACAGCAGCAACAGTGAATAACGAGCTTGATGAGTACAATGTTGAAGAGAAATACCAGGTTTTACCTCAAGCTTTAAATCATCCTTCATCATTGATGTCATCGACCACGGCTAATAACGATCTCACAAATGTATCATTAAAATCTATAATCGCTTCCAAATATACACTATTAAACACTAGTTTATTAGAATTATTTAATATAGTTCATCAAAAGTTGGGCAATGAAGAAATATTTCAGAATGATTTAGATATTGGTCATTATAACGAGTGGTATGAAAATTTGCAAGCGGAATTCAATGAATTAAAAAATCAAGATAAAAGCGGTACTCATGATGAACTTGATAAAAAATCTTCAGAATTAAGCAGTTTGTTAAAAGAGCTGATTAAAAACTGTCCTAAAGATTTTAAACTTAAATTTAAGAGTGGCGATGGTTTTAAAATACACAAGAAAAAATTCAAGTCTAAGAAAATTGATTATTTGAAAGCAAGTGATTTCTCATCAGCTACTGAACCAGAAATTCCAGTTGAAGTTGAACCGGAATCTGAACCATCTAAAGAGGAGCTTAATTCAGAAGAAAAGGAGGTTGAGGAGAAAGATGCTGACGAGAAAGATGCCGAGGAAAAAGACACTGAGGAAAAAGATACTGAGGAAAAAGATGCCGAGCAAAAGGATGTCGAGCAAAAAGTAGCTGAGGAAAAAGATGCCGAGCAAAAAGATGTCGAGGACAAAGATGCTGTAGAAGAGGTTGTTGCAAAAGAAAAAGACAATGAAAAATTAGTAGAATTAGCAAACGAGGAAGAACTGCTGACACTGGAAAAAATGGAAGAAGATTAGGATCTTCAACTTGTAAGTTAGGTTAGACTAGATTAATTATGCAAAAATTGTATTTTAAAAACAAGACAACAATGGGAAACGTTTATCCATTATAAAAATTTCACAACATTTCGTAAGAGAATCCAAAATATTTACTCTCACCTCGTGAATTAGATTTTAATTTTATCTTTCTTATTAGCCTTTTCTTATTAGCCTTTTCTTTTTAACTTGTTGCTATATCAGTTTCCATTGGTATAAGTTAAGTTTTCTGAAAAAAAAATAGTATTCCATGGGAAGGAACTTTTGGCTTCAACTGCATTTCTAAACCTTAAATATTAACAAATTATAATGAAAACAAATTCATAGACGACCAATAGAAGCAGAATTAAGGAAGTGATCAAAAGCCATAAGATTGAAGTAAATACAGTAAATACACCATTAATTTAAAATTAAATCAGTAAATGCATAAAGTTCCAAAGGAAAACACAGCACTGATATCAAATGATAACGGATGAAACATTTAATTAGCACAATATATGGAAAAATTCTCCATCTAAATAACCAAAGTCGTCAAATAAACATAAAGCAAAGATATAATATCTTTAAATTGTATGAAGTGTGTGTTAGAAACCCAAAGAAAATCAGGTGTTCTACCAGCATCTTCAATTGTGGTTAGAAGTGAGTGCAAATTAAATAAATAAAAGAATTTTGATAAAATGAACTGATACTACCTGGTACACCTCATGAAACTACTGTAGAAGTCATGACACTTCAAAATCCAAGAAGCTCTTTGTAAAAGTACCCACTAACTTGGCTTCTCTTTCCATTTAACGACACCAATATAAAGCACACAACTTCACAGCCTTAAAAAGCAGCCAGAATTTTTGAAATTGTCTACTGGTCTAATTTCTATCCACTGAAACAAATATAAAAGTATATCAACTTTGTTGCCAAACCTGTGAATGAAGCAATAAATTGTAATAATTCTAGTCAAATGTTTTCACTAAGAGAATTTGAAAATTGCATTTTATACTTTACTCTAATTTACAGTTAATAAAAGATAAAACAATTTTAGAGTTTCTTCAACCATTTTTCAATTACATATATATATATATATATATATATATATCTTACCACCGTAATCACTGAATGAATCTACTGAAACGAAAGATTGTTTGTTATTTGGATCAAAGAAATGCAAGATGCATCTCTGGTGTGCATAAACACACAGGTTACCTGCAAAAATTTCTATAGAGAGAAGAAGTACGTTAAATCGATTTCTAATTCAAAAAGTTCTGCTCTTACTGGTGAATCAATACTAACCGACAACAAGGATAAACCTCGTTGTATCCAACATTCTTTCTAGTTTTTATTAGTTTTGAAAAAAGTTTTCAGTTTAATCTAATAATTGATTACAACTATTTAAAAATCTCAAAATCCACCCAATATTAAAAAAAAAAAAAAAAAAAAAACTATAAAAAGCAAAATAAAATTAAACATATACTTTTTGCGCTATATTTCTCCGATACCTTTTTTTACTCCAAAAGGTACAATCACCTTAAATTTAAATGCTATAAAACCCATGTTCTTTCATACATCGAAATTACTGCTAGTTGCAGCTTCATCAAAGCAATAACTTTTGTCATCGTAGATGATTTCTTCTTCCAAATCTCTTCTGCTGTTATTATCATGCTCATCATGATTAGTTGATCTAACTGACTTAACTGAAACTTCGTCCTCATTTATACTATTATTTCTCATATATTGAGAATCTGGAGAGATAACACTATTAGTGGGGGTCTCAGAATGACGAGGGTTGGATTTTTCTGAATTTGATCTTTTCAATTTCAGATTATTTAATATCATTTGTTTTGTCTTGTATAAATAAACATCACGATTTTTATTTTTAATGTTGTTTTTCAGATTTATATTATTATTAATAATATTATTGTTATTATTATTGTTGATATTTATATTTGCCTTTTTGTTATTAATATTTTTAAAAAATTTTGTAAAGCTATTTTTTTTATGATTATCCATTTTTATATTGTTTACCATATTTACATTTGTTAATGTACTATGACCATTACTTTGATTATTTGAGTCTATATTATAGTTGTACAATGAATCATTTGTAGATGATACAGTTCCCGGTGCTCCATAGTCAATTAAAAAATCAATCAATGCAACCACTTTATGTGATACATTATTATAGACTGAATAAAGATAATCAGAACTACCTTCAGTTTTTGAAAATTTAAAATTTTCATTTTTAAAACTTTGAATAGTATTATTATCAGAATTTTTTTTCCTTAATTCTAAATTTTTAATAAGACTTGAACTATAATTATTATGATGATTATTTTTTAAATCCATTGATTCCACATAAATATTTAAATCATCAACATCATTTTCATCTTCAATTTTATCATGACTTGTAATTATAAAATCATATTTACCTTTTTTAAAAAATTTTTAATTTTTAAATTATTTTTTTTATCTTGATCTTGTATTTTTGGTAAATAATTTCCAAAACTATCAAAATAATCTGTAGCTTCATCAATATAAAAAGGTCTTCCTAATATACCCTTTTTTTGATCATTTTTCTCTAATAAAGCAATTCTATTGATATATTCCCAAGAAACAACATTTGATACAACATAACAAGTGATATTAAATACTTCAGAAACTTGACTTATGAAAAAAACTGCGACATCTGCAAAAAAAAATAAAATTGAAGCATTTATTGCAGCAAATGTAATTAATGTGAAAACTAATATTTTTGAATTACTAAAAATGAAATTTTTTTTGCTAAAGATGAAAACAAACATTAATGAAGAAAATAAAACTGACATTGAAATTCTTAATAAATAAACGAAAACAGGTATTATTGTTATTGTTGAATCTTCATCTGAATTATAATTGACCAAATGTCTTGTAGCAATATAGGTTGCCATCAACAGTTGTGATGATACTGCTAAAAAGACACCTATAACTAAAACAATTCTTTTTTCCTTTTGTCTTGAAAAAGTTCTCATTATAATTTGAACTTGAGCGAATTGTAATAATATTGTAACTACTAAATCAACAGAATTAAAAGCAGGACTTCCTTGTATTGCATCTGTTACAATCATTCCACTTGATATTCCCTTTTCATATTGTTCATAAAATTTTACAATTGAAAAAATATAAGTTGAACTAAGATATAATAATGCTAAAAATGATGAAATTTTAATCAATCTAGTTGGTTTTTGTGAATAAAGATATTGTTTTGTTAAAATTATTAAAGTTAAAAATAATGTAACAACAAAACAAGAACTTAAAGAATATATGATTGGATATATACAATATATCGAATCAAAATCATGATCAACATAATAATCCCATCCTTTATCTAAATAAGGTAATTTTGTAATATTATATTGTTCAAATAAAGTATTAGTTGTTGATAATAATAACATATTTCTATAACAAAAACTTTGAAATGTTGATTCACTACCAATCTCAGTAATAACTCTAGGATTCTCTGATATAATAAACCCATCTTTTAAATTAATTAATTCACAAGCTTTATATACATCTTCTATAGAAGATGGATATTTCCATACTTCAGCTTTTGAAATCCCAGCTCCAGCTCCAGCTCCAACCATTCCTGTACTACTAACCTCTCCACTTCGTTTTAAAAGTCGTATCACTTCACCAAGCATACTCTGAATCAATATTTCTAAATCAAAAAAAAAAACCAACTATGATTACTAACCAAAATATATTCTAATCAGAAAAAAAAAAACAACTAACTTTTATTAAAACTTCTTCTTTTTTCTTGTTCTTCTTGTTCTATTGATTACATTATAACATTCATTTCTCTTCCTCTTCTTACGGCTAAGCACAATTTTTATATTTAAAAACAAAAAAAAAAAAAAAAAAAATCAGAAACAAAAAGTCGTTCCGAGAAAATCAAAAGATCAAAAAGTCGTTTCTATAAAATCAAAAAAATTGTGAAAAACGTAGTTTCTTAAAAATCAAAAAATTACAAAAAAATTTTTTTTTTTCCCGAAAAAAAAATGGAAATTTAGAAAGATGAAAGAAAACTATGATGAAAAGTATGAAAAGTATGGAAATATGATGAAAAGTATGGATACCTTTTTATATTTAATATTTTAATTTTTTTTATTTTTTTTCTGATTTTTTTAATTGATTGAATTTAAATTCTGAAGTGAGAGATGCCACCAAAGAAGAAGGTTGAAGAGAAGAAAATTTTGTTGGGCCGTCCGGGCAACAATTTGAAATCAGGTATTGTTGGTCTTGCCAATGTTGGTAAGTCTACATTTTTCCAAGCAATTACAAGGTGTCCTCTTGGTAATCCTGCAAATTATCCATTTGCAACGATTGATCCTGAAGAAGCTAGGGTTACTGTTCCTTCTGAGCGGTTGGATGAGTTGTTTGAGTTGTATAAGTCTCTGAAGAAGATTCCTGCTTATATTACGATTTATGATATTGCTGGATTAACTAGAGGTGCATCTGCAGGTGAAGGTTTGGGTAATGCTTTTCTTTCTCATATTCGTGCTGTTGATGCTATGTTTCAAGTTGTTAGGTGTTTTGATGATGCGGATATCATTCATATTGAAGGTGATGTTAATCCTGTTAGAGATTTAGAAATTATTAGTAATGAATTAAGATTAAAAGATATTGAATTTGCTGAAAAACATTTAGAAGGTGTTTTAAAAATTACTAAAAGAGGTGGACAATCTTTAGAAGTTAAACAAAAAAAGGAAGAAGCTCTGTTAGTTGAAAGAATCATAGAGATGTTAAAAGATGGTAAAAGAGTAGCAAATCAAGATTGGTCACCAAAAGAAGTTGAAGTTATTAATACTATGTTTTTATTAACAGCAAAACCTGTTATTTATTTAATCAATTTATCAGAAAAAGATTATATAAGAAAGAAAAATAAACATTTATTGGCAATTAAAGAATGGGTTGATAAATTTTCTCCAGGTGATGTTATAATTCCATTTTCTGTTACTTTAGAAGAAAGATTATCTCATATGGAAACTGATGAAGAAAGAGCTGAAGAAGAAAAAAGAGTTGGCGCAACATCTGCTTTACCTAAAATCATTCTTACAATGAGGAAAAAATTGGATTTGATCTCTTTCTTTACTTGTGGTCCTCAAGAAGCAAGAGAATGGACCATAAGAGATGGAACTAAAGCACCTCAAGCAGCAGGTGTTATTCATAATGACTTGATGAACACATTCATTCTCGCTCAGGTCATCAAATATCAAGACATTATCGAACACAAAGATGAAGCTTCTGTTAAGGCCGCTGGTAAATTGTTACAAGCAGGATCACATGTAATGAAAATAGGTTGAATTTGAATATTATATTTTGAATTTAATCCATTTAAAATTAAACCTAATTTATCTAATTCATCAGGACAAATATCAGGACAATGTGTAAATCCAAAATATAAAATTGAAAATTTTCCTTTAAGATTTTCTTGAGTAAATTGATTACCATTAACATCAATTAAATCAAATGGACCACCAATAAGTGGTTTCCCCATACCTCTATTCAGTTCTGCAGTTTTCTGTAATTCTAATCTTTTCTTCTCATGCCTGAATAATAAAGTAAAACCAGTACCAAATACAACAAATATTAATAAAGCTTTCCATGTTTTAAATTCAATATTTGAACTACCTCCACCAACTAATTCAGATCCTGTTTGTAAATTGGATCCACCAATCAGAACTCTAGATAAAGTCTTTTTCTTGGCAGCTGGGGTATCTTTCCTCTTCAGAATTTCATCTTCTAAATGAGAACGAATACCTTTATTTTCTTCATCATTTTGTTTATTATTATTATTATTATTATTAACTTCTTGATTAAGTCTTTTAAAAGATGATGAACATATAAATTTTTTTGATTTTGAATTAATTTCATTTGAAATTGAAAATTTTTCAAATAAACCCTATCTACTAATCCAAACCTCGTAAACATATTCATTCTAGCCATAAATACCATTCTTTATTAAATTTCTTTAAATATTAGCAATTAAAATAGAATATATATATATATATATATAAAATAAAAAAACAATTCTATATATTATTTCCTATTTTTCTTACTGAAAAATTTGTATAATGACAAAAATCGGTAAAAAAATCATACACTACAATTACAATTCACAATTACAACTATACGACTACAATTGAGTACAAGAAATGATTAGACATCTCTATATGTTTGATTGGATATATAAGAAAACATTGAATTAAAATCAAATGATTAAAAACAATTAGATATAGATAGAAAAAGGTTTGGTAAAAAAAAAAAAAAAAAAAAAACAAGAATTTTTTCTTTTTATATTATTAGTTTTTACCTGCACCTGCTCTAAAGTATATGATATCACCATCTTCAACAACATAATCTCTACCTTTAAGAGATTCACCTGAAGTATTAAAAGAATACCTTTCTGAATTTCATCCACAAATCATTGGTTTAACTGGAACATATAATAATATAAAACAAATTTGTAAAAATTTTAGAGTTTATTTTTCAACACCTTCAAATATAAAACCTGGTCAAGATTATTTAGTTGATCATTCAATTTTTTTCTACTTGATGGATCCAGAAGGTGAATTTATAGATGTTTTAGGTAGACAATATGAAGCCCCAGAAGCAATTGAGAAAATTAAAGATCATATAAATGCTTTTGTTCCAAGGGAAACAAGGGAAAGACAAAAAAATAGTTGGTATGGATTCTTGTTCAAATAATAAAATAAAAAAAAAAAAAAAAAATTTTTTTTTTCCTGTATATATTTATACTTACAAGCTTTACAATTAAAACAAGTATATATACTATATATATATATATATATATACGCATATACAACAAACCATATAAATTTTGTAGATCTCATATCCAATCATTATGAAAAGTACAAAACTTAAAGTCAACTATAACTAAATTAAGAAAGTCACGGTTATGTGTCACTTTCCTCTAATCCAAAAAAGAAAAGTCTCTATGTTCTCTATGTGTTAAAACATTTTTTCAGTTTAAAAGTTTAGCTAGCTAGTTAATTTAATCTCTAGTCGTATTATTATTTATAAAAGTTTCACACGCGTTTTATAAAAGAGAAATTTTTTTTTATTTTTTTATTTTTTGACTTTTCTTCCATCATTTATTTTTATTTAATTTTTTTTTTTTTTTTTATAATTTCAAATATAAAATTTAAAAGATTAGTTTTTGGTTCTTATATATAATAAGGTTTTTGAAAATCTTTTGAAAAGAAGTTGATCAATCAATTAATCAAATATCTATAGATATTTTAATATGGTAAGTATGATTTAATGCGATGAGTTTTCTTTTGATGATGATCTTATTATTATTTATTGATCTTATCGGCGGTTATTATTAAAAAGATTAATTTACTAATTGTTTTTTAAAAAAAAAAAATTTTAAAATTTTTTTCTAATTTATTTTTTTAATTTATTAAAGGTTCTCTTTAAGCGGAAACCAATCGAGTTTGCTCCAACTCCAGATAATCCAGTGGATTTAAATACAGAGGTATGGTATATTCCAGAAACAAGAGAATGGTTTACTGAATATGATGATTATTTAGGAAGATTGGATTATTATAATACAAGAAAATTTGTTTGTGAAATTACAGGTATAACAGGGTATACATTTTGGGAAGCTTTAGAAATTGAAAAAAAAGAAATTGATAAAATTTTAAAATTTTTCCCTGAAGCATGTAAAGAACCAATATTAAGATATGTTCAATTTTCTACAATACCGAGAATTGATCAATTAATAGATGATATTTATATGAGGTTTAAAAATGAATTTTTCCCAGGAGATGTTGTTAATGTTAAATTAAATGGTGGTCAAACAAGAGAAAAAGGTATTGTTAGAGAAAAGGCAAGATTTAATGCTATAACTTTACCAAATGGAACTACAAGACCACCATATTGTCAATATAGAGTTTTACTTTCATCAACAGATAGAGAAATTACAAGTAATGAAGCTGATTTATCAAGAGATCGAAATTTATTTACTAAATTATATATAAGAGGTTTTATAAAATTAACTGTAACAAGATCAAATAAAATTGGAGCTCCATGGGTTGTAAAAGATGAATATACTAAAAAATATAGAATTCCAACTGAATTTCCTCCTCATTTACTGATGTTTAAAGAAGATGAAAATTCAAATACATCTTCTATGAAAAGGAAAAGATCAAGAAAAAATAATTTAAATACAACAAATAATAATAATAATAATCTGCAACCAATTTTCCCATCATCAAATAATAAAAATAATAGTAAAAATAATAATAATAATGGTCATACAAATAAAAATAATAATTCTAATAATCAAAAAGAAAATAGAAAGAAAAGAAAAACTGAAGAAATTCCAGGAATATTTGAAAATTTAAAAGAAACACCTCCTCCAAATGGTGAAGGTAAAGAAAATCCTTTGATGAAATGGAGAGAAGAATGGTTGAAAAGATTAAATGGACTAGTTGTTTACATAGATGAAAGTAATCCGAAGACAGTTGATAATGATATGAAAGAAAAAGTAATTCAATTATTTGAATCAGTTAATTGTAAATTTGTTACAAAATTCGAACCAGATACAGTTAATTTTATTATAACAAAGAGAACTTATAGTTCAAAAGTTAATTATAAACCAGATGATATTTTTTATAATTTGGATGAAACTAATAGAAAAGTTTGGCATTATGAAAAAGTTTTAAGATTTTTTAAAAGTTTAGCAATTACAGTAAGAAAAATTCAATTAAAACAAAAAGAATTAGAAAGAGAACAATGGAAACTGAAATTAGAAGAATTTAAAAAACAACACGCTGCCAATGAAATGATGGGATTTCCTATTGATCAATTTAATGGTAGATTCAGACCAATTTTACCTGCAGATCAAGGTGGTTTCCCATTAAATGATCAAAGATATATAAATAATGGGTTATTACCATTATATCCAAAAACAGCAACACCACAACAAATTAAAGAATTACAAAAAAGTTTTTTCTCTGGTGGAGCTTTTCCAGCAGATGCAGATTTTAACTATAATAAATTACTTCTGGAATCAAGATCATCATCTATTCCTCCAACTTCTGCGATAATTTCTTCCCAATTCCCTATGACTAAAGCTGCATTGGTTGACGATTTATCCTTACCTTTCCAATTAACTTCCATGAGGCCGGGTTTCAAGAAACTAGAAATTCCAGAAATAACAAGAATATCGGAATTATTAGAAAGTTGGTGTTTTTTAAATATGTTTAGAAATGCTTTGACAATAGATACTTTCACATTAGATGATTTTATAACTGCTATTAGTTGGAAGAAATCTGATTTAGAATGCCAGTTATTACAAGAAGTTTTTTGTTCTTGTTTGAAATGTGTATTGGATGATGATGTCAAAGTTGGTGGTAATAACACTCATGGAATAAGTAAAGATGAAAATGCTATTGGTGATGGTGAGCAATATTTAATTTTAATTCCTCCGAAAGATGGTTATCTTGATCCAATTCTGGATTTGGAAGAAGAAAAGAAGGAAGAATTGAAGCAAGATCAAACTGAAAATGAAGAACCAGTTAAAAATGAAGAATCGGCAACACCAGTGGCAAAATCTCAAGAACCGGATACAGAAGGAGAAAAATCGCATGATGAAGGTAAATCCAACGGAAAAAATGAAGAAAATGGAACAGAAAATGGAACCATAAACAACAAAGATCAGGATGTGAAGGAAGAAGAAAAAGAAGAAGAAAAAGAAGAAGAAGCAGAAGTAGAAGAAGCAGAAGAAGATGAAGAAGAAGATGAAGAAGATAATGGCAGTGTTGAAGAAAGTGAGGATTCAGAAATTGACCACAATGCATATAAATTGTTGAATTTCAGAAAAATATCATGGCAAGAGAGATTACGTAAAAGAACTTTCAAAGATGGTCAATGGTTAATAATCTTAATAGGTGTATTGTCCTTAGTTGAACATGTTCCAAGATATACATCAGATATTCAAGAAATTTTTGAAATTTTAGCACCTTTGGATATGCCAGCTACACCTACTGTCGTTACTCAGCAGTTTTTCTTAGCTTTACCTACTGATTTGAAGATTAGAGCAATTAATATTTTGTGTGAATTATTAATTAGTGGAATCGTTATTAGAAATCATATTGATAAGTGTGCTGAAGATTCTGCCCAACTAAGGAGAGAAAGATTAGAATGCCTTAGAGAATATAAATCACTTATTGAAGAAGCGGGAAACATCAATAAACAATGTCGTGAAGCCATGATAAATAACAATGTCAAATTGCAAGTTTCTCCGGAACCTACTTTAAAGATTGTCAAAGAAAAGAAGAATAGAGGTGGTCGCCCACCCAGCTTGTCCCTTGAACCAACTCCAGAAGAAAATGCCTTGGCTAAGGTTAATCCTGAATTCCTGAAACTTGTCAAAGAAAGAGCTGAAAAATTACAAAAGGCAGAAGAATTGAAGAACAAACGAAAATCTTTGGAATTCAAATTAAATGAATTGGATATTCAAAGAGTTCAATATATTGGTAGAGATAGACTATATAATCGTTATTGGTGGTTTGAAAATAATGGGTTACCTACTTTAAGATCTTCTCGTAAGAAAGGAGGGCAAGACGAAGAAGAAGGAGATGGCGATGAAAACTCATTCATGAACGATGAAGAAGAGGAGGAAGAGGAAGAAGATGATGATGATGACGATGATATGACTGATGAAACGTATCTTATTGGTAGGTTATGGATTGAAGGACCAACAGATGAGGATAGAACTACGTTTTTAAATATGAATGATGAGATCATTGAAAAATGGAAAGAAGAATTGATCAAGGAAAAAGAGAAGCAAAAGGAAGAAGTAGATGAAGAAAACAAGACATTGGAAACGAATATTATTGATGATTCTTTAGCGTCTCAAGAACATTCTGAAACTCTGGAGAGTGGCCATGAAAAAGAATCCGAAGAAAATGATTCAAAAGAAGGTAAACTCCAGGACAGAAAATTACCTGCTTCATTTGTCAATACTGCTGCTCAAGTTTTCTCTATAAAATTTGAAGGAAATATTATAAAATCATCTGAAACTGATCGCTTATTTGTCGATGAATACGGAGCTACAACCACTGATGCTATTGAGTTAAAGCCAGGTCAAAGAAAGATTATGGAAGAGAGTCCTGATCCTTTACTAACAAGTAAAGATTGGAGATATATTGATGATATTTCTGATCTTGATAATTTAATCAAATGGTTAAATCCATTCGGTAAAAGAGAAGGTCCATTGCGTAAAGAATTTTTATCATTGAGGGATAGTATCAGGTACAGCATTGATGCTAGAAGGAAAGCTTTAGGTTTGGATAAAAAATCTGATGATGAAATTAAATTAGAAGAAAAGATTAAAGAGATTATTATTTCAGAAGATGAAATTGAAAGTGAAGATGATAGTCATGCTGAAAATACCAATACAGAAGATGAAGAAGATGTTTCTATGCAATATGAAGGCGATGTGGGGTTCAATTCTGGAACTGAGTCTTCTTATTCAGAAGGAACAGATGGAGATGAAGATTCGGAAACTGAACTAATACAGACAAGATCAACTAGAAGATCAACACGTAGTAAGGATAATCAAAAAGCTCAAAGAGAACGTCACCATCACCATCATCGCCATCACCAGAATCATGAAAATAATCGTCAGTTCAATTTGAGAGAGAAAAAATTAAGAGAAAGAGCAAGTAGAAGGACGAAATTGCAAATGTATCAGAAGGAAAATAAGCGGGCTAGTGGTGATAACTTAGTCAATAATTTTACCAAGAAATCCAAGAGACAAAGACTTTTAAAAAGAGAAGAAAAACAAAAGTATAAAGACCAACTAATGGCAAGATTGAAAAATTTGAAAAATAATAGATCCGAAGTCAGGTGTTTGGAATGGGTTAACGCAAGTGCTATTGAAAAATATGGTACTACCCATTATGAAGATAGTGTAAAGAAATCAAGCACAAAGGGCAGAAGAAAGAAATAACCAAAAATCCCTAGATAACCGTCTATGGTCTTTTTGTATATTATTATCATTATATCTTATAGATATATACATTTGTAATTTTAAAAAGAAAATGAAACAGAATAATTTTGAGCATTACCGTAGAAAACATACTTACACTCACACTAACACTCACACACAAATGGATAATGGATAAAATATGACTTCCTAATGTAGTAATGCTGTGATTTTATAGCACCAATTTCCTTTTTTGGGTTTTTTCAACTTAAATTTTTTTTTTCGAAATTTTTTTTTTTTTTTTTTTTTCGTAATCCGAAAAATTTGATTAGCTGAGAAAAATTTCAGTAATTTCTGTTTTCTGTAATAGTAGTAGTAGTAGTATTAGTAGTAGTGGTGGTGTATATTATATTAAGAAGTATAAACATTTTGGTTAAGAAGGTTAGTAATTTCGATATTATTGTTTGTGGGGTTACTCATATATGTATATAAGTATATGATATCTATGATGTCTATGATGTATTTGAGAGTTTCTACGAAAAAAGTTTTAAGGCCGAGTGTGGTTGTTGGTTTACGTTCTGTATATGGTTGTTCAATCAGATTAAACTCATCTCATTCGATCAAAGGGATTAAAAATAACAATAATAATAATGAAGATATTGATGATTTTGGTACTCCGAGTAAATTAGCATCATCTTCGAATTTCCCATATGTTGAAGATCCAACAAGAGTGAATAAGGATATTAAGTTGAAGGCAAAGATAAAAGAAGAAAAAGAGGAATCAGTTGGGTTTGTTTTACCAAAATGGAAAGAAACAGTTGGTGAATCTCTTATATCTGTATTTGGTATTGATATGGATAATATTAGAGCAGGATCAGTTGGTGGATCAAAATATTATTATATGTGTAAAGATCAAGGTTTACAATTTGCTAAAGAAGATTTATCTGAGACTGCTAAATTTTATTATGAAACTTTACAATTACCTAAAACTTTTTCACAATGGTTTCAAATTACATCATTACATATTTGGTTATTATTTGTTAGAATGAGAGCTATGCCTTTTAAATATGGGAAAAATTATCAACAAAAATTGGTTGATCGTTTTTTCAAAGATATGGAACTTAAATTAAGTGAAGAAATGAATGTACAATCAGGTAGAATTATTGATTCATATTTAAAAGATTTTAATGATCAATTAAAAGGTGTTGTTTTATCATATGATGAAGGACTCGTCACAGATGATGCTACTTTAGCTGCTGCAGTTTGGAGAAACTTATTCAACGGTGAAAAAGAAGTTGATTTAGTTCATGTCGAAGCTGTAGTTAGATACATCAGAATGCAATTATATGTATTAGATAATATGAGTGATAGAGAATTTGGATTTGGTGACTTTGAATTTGTTAAACCAAATGAAGTTGTAACACCATTAACCCCAGAGCAAGAACAGGTCATTAGACAAAAGGCAAAAGAGAGATACGAGAGAAGTGATGGTAAACAATTACCAAGTATGAAATCAAAACTTTCATTGGATTATTAAATGAAAAATAGATAAAATAATTTCTGGTTTTTTTCTTTTCTTTTTTTTTTTCTTTTTAACTTTCTTTTATTTGGGGAATGGAACAATATTTAATCTGGGTTTGTCAAGTCTTTACTTATTTTTTGTCTTGGAATGGTCTTTTCTAATAATTGGCATTATTTATATCGCTCTACCCATGTATATATTATATATTATATTTGCCTAATTGATATTTATAAAACCTCTTCTTTAAATTAAACTCTTATTTTTTTAAGTAGTGTAGAACTTTTACTGTTAATTGAAAAATTTAATAATAGTAAAATGGAATAATTAAGTATTGATTTCAATTTGATTAAAAAATATATCGACAATAAGATATATTATTGAGTTGAGCGAGTAAGAGGAAAGGAGAAGGAGATGAAGTTAACTCCTCAGTTGTTGCTTTCGGCACAGTCTTATCTTAATCCAGTTGGAGATAGAGTAATTATTCTTCGTGGTTTAAAAATAAATACAATTGAAAATTTTGGTGTTACCAACGATTCAAATGAAACAGTTGATCTTACAGATAATGATATAGCAATATTAGGGAATTTTCCTCATTTATTAAGATTAAAAACTATATTAATTTCAAAGAATAGAATAGATACTATTCTGGAGAATTTAAATAAAAGTTTACCGAATTTACTGACTTTACAATTAACTTCAAATTATATTAAGAATTTTTCACAAATTGAACCTTTAAAGAATTGTATTAATTTACAAAATTTATATTTAAAAGATAATCCAATTTGTGATTTAGAATATTATAGATTATGGATAATATGGAGAATACCGTCTTTAAAAATTTTAGATTTTGAAAAAATTAAAGATAAAGAAAGAAATTTAGCCAAAAAATTATTTGGAGAAGATGATAATAACAATACAGAATTAGCTTTAAAAATTTTATCAGAGGACAAGGTAAATAAAAATAGTCAAAGTGGTCTGGATATTGGAATTGGGAAAGTTGAATTGGCAAAAGAAGAGAAACAATTGAATAACTTGGTAAAGAAATTAACAGATGAGGAAAGAAAAAAATTACAACAAGAATTAATAAATGCTACTAGTTTGGTGGATATTGAAAGAATTGAAAATGCTTTGAAAAATGGCTACATTTAAATTTGAACTTATAGAATCATGTATAATCAACTATATTGTATGAATGAAACAGCTTTTTGTAAAATCCAAAAGTATAAAAGTAATAAAAAAAAAAAATCTAAAATGTACAATATAAAAAAACAAATTACAAGAAATCAACTAAGAATATCACTGATAGAAATCTTATGACTATTCTTTCTAGCTTCATATGCCTGGCTTGCAATGTATTCATTATTGACTTGGGGTTCTTCTTCTTTCTTTTCTTGAACTATATTGTTTGCAATCACTACATTTGGAATGGAATTTTGAATAACATTCAGTGTGACATTTGGAGCAATAGGAGGAAGTACAACACTGCTATCTCTAGGAGTTGGATCAAATGGCCTATTAACTAATTTGAATAAATCTTTGGCATTATCAGCATAATGCAAATAATTTTCATGTTCCTCTTGGAAATTTTTGTTATGTTGTAAAGAGTAACAAGAATAACATAATTTTGTTTCATTTGATTCAAAAAAAATTAATGATCTCGTAGTATTGCACTTTCCACATCTATCCTCTTCACCATCATGTTTATCAAGTTCTGATTGCAGTGGGAAATCTGGTAAATAGTTTGAAATTTTACATAAATTTTTATATTGGAAATATCTATCTCGAATAGCCGTGGAATTAGATGATCCAGAAAATTCAGATCGATCAAATTTCTTGAAATCTTGAACATACAAAGATATCAATGGAAGTTCCTGTTGTAATTTAACATTCATCCTCTTCGCAGGTATTCTTAATGGCACAAAGTTTGGCGGAGGAAATTGATGGGAATGATTAGAACAAATTATAGTTGGACGAGGAATTCCATAAACAAAATCATTAATCTTGATGCAATTTTTATCCTTTTGATCACAAGGTTCAAGCATGAACCCAACGAAAAAATTTGGAGTATCTAAAATACATGTAATATGAGCTTCAAAATCGCAGCAACAACATTTAACAATAGAACCATTTTTAACATTGCATAGTCCACATCTTTTCTCTATATTTTTGAATAAAGTTAAGGATGTATTTTGAATAGGTTCCAAACTGTTAACATCTTCAAACCTAATATCCTCAGTAAATAATGCACAAAGAACATGACACCAAAAATTATTAGAGGTTCTTTTCAATGCATCTGGGAATGTGTTAGGATTGCCTGCCAAGGCATTTCCGTAATCAGTTTGTCTTGAAGGGCATAAGCAGCATGAATAATAAGTTGATATGACAGGATTTAAATCGTTTGAACAGACATCACATGCCCATTTTTTTTCAAAGCTGAAGCTTCCATCGGATTTGTTATTGTTATTGTTTAACTTGATACCATAGCAAGAACTGTGTACGTTTAACCCACAATTGAAGCAAACCAAAATTTCCTGAATACTATCGTTTGACCTGCATATACAACATGGTCTAGAAGCGGGATCAAACAATGGCAATTTGCTGAAATTAGTTGCTAAAGTATTTGATGTAGCTCCATTAGTATTGCCATCATTGGTTTTGTTTGTTTCAGAAACCGAGAACACCTCTGATGATTTAATTTCTTTGAGAATGTCATTCGGTAATATATAATCTGAATCTATATGATTTCCATTTGAATCCAAAATTTTTTTCTTTTTGTCTTCCAGTTTAACCTTTTTGGATTTCAGTTGCTTTTTAACATTGGAAACCTTATCTTTACCATTGTTTGAGAGTTTAGTTTCATTCTCTTCCTCTTTTACTTTCTTTTTCAAGGATTTATTTGCTTCCTTCTTGAAATTTAATACTACTTCAAAAGTTTGTTTGCCATTTTTATTACTCGTTGATTTTTTATTAGGATGCTCTTCTTCAGATTTTTTATCTTGTTCACTAACCAGAGAAATTTTTCTCTTAGCTGAAACACTGCTACCATTACCATTTGATTTCAATTTTTTCAAATTGTAATTTGCCCCATTAATTATTTTTTTGTTACCATTTCTTGCCTCTGTAATCTGTTCACAATCAACCAATAATTCACTTTCAATTTTTCTTTTCCAACCATTACCTCCCCTCTGTTGCTGTTTTCTTAAAACCTCGTTTGGTTCTTCCCAAACAACAGCATATCTTCTCCATAATCTCGCACATCTAAGGCATAATCCAGTAACTGTTTCGTTACTATCAGCTGGAGCCTTGTTGTAGCCTGATACTCTGAACCACTGTAAGGAGGTTTGCGTATGACAATGCTTACACTCACAATGTCTTTTTCCTTTCAGCAATTTAGAAGTATCATACGAAGAATCATCACCTGAATCAGCAACTTCGTCCACCAATCCATGGCTTGCGTCCTTATTCAAGTTTTTCAACTTGTTCTTAGCACGGCCGGGATAATTTCCCCATATCAGACGTCCATTTGGAGTTTTCTTCCAAAGGTAATAAAATCGGACAATGGCACCAGCAGATTGAGTTCCAACCTCCTGATATACAGGATATAACTCACTACCATATTTTTTAACTGCTTCTTCAAATTTTTTAATTTCTTCTGGTGTTAAAGTTGGTTCTTTTAACGAATCTCTAGTTAATTTCAAAGCTTCTTGGAAAGCTAGGTCTGAATTATAATTATTATCTAACAAAAATTTCAATAATGCATCTATGAAGTTTGGTGTATGTGGAGACAAATTTAAGCTCTTGGCAATGGGTGAACATCTTTTAATGAAATTCTCAACATTTTCCTGTTGTGATTCTGACTCAGGCTCTTTCCACATTAAAGTTGATGTATTACCATTCCCTCTTTCTATATAACCATTTGGTCTTTCTATGAGCCATGGAGGATAATCTTTTGGATCAACGTTTTCAAATTCTTGTGGTATTTTTAAAAAAGGTTGTTTTAATTCAGGTTCTTTTATTGGTGTTGGAGAATTTTTCTTTTTATTATTATTGTTCCCGTTATTGCTAGTATTACCACCATTTGATTTTTTCCGCTTGTTATTAAGTTGATGTGATGAAGAAACTTGAGACCCATCACGATCATAATATTGTAAGTGATGTCCATACCACTCTGGAATGTTACTAGCTTGATGTTTTGAACCTAACCGAGAAGCTGCTCTTGCATATGGGCTATCTTGTAAATCTAATGCATCTTCTAATCTAGCATGTACTCCCAAATATCTATAAGGCCATTCTTCTAAATCACGTCTCTGTTTCAAGGTTAATTTTTTGTCCTTTGATAAGAATTCAATTGCTAATAATTCATATTTGGGCAATGGCTTTGTCTTTTGGTTTCCATCTGGTGTTTGATTTGTTTCTTCAATTTTCTCCAACTTTAACTTTTCTTCTTCTCCTTCAGAGGATGTACTGCTATTATCTTTATCTTTATCTTTATATTTTTCTTTTTCTTCTTCAACTTCAGCACTTGAATTTCTTGAATTTGGTTTTATAAAATCCAATAAATCACCTCTATCTTCGCTTAATCTTTCTTCTAAATCTTTATTACAACTTGCACAAGACCATCCAAAACCTCTTTGTGGTTTTCTCATTAATGGTGGATCAAGACATAGCATATGATAAAATTTTCCACAATTAACACAAGTTACAGAATCAACAGAAGAGCACCATTGATAACATTTTTCACAATTTTTAGGATCTGCTAATAAATCTTTACCACGACCTAATTCAACAAAAACATATGGGAATCTTTTATTTAAAGCTTTATAATAATTTTGAGGTAAATTAGTTAATTTTTCTGTTGGTAATACTTCATAGTATCTAATCATATATCTATCATATAATTTATCAAAGAAAAAATTATTTGGTTGTGATTTATATGAATCTAAATCATCTATTTCAGATTTATGTTTTAAATGGACTAAACCACGATAACTTTGTAAAGGACAAATATCATTATGCATTGTAGCATATAATAATCTTGAATCATTTGATTTTTGATTAAGATCTCTTGGTCTATAATACCAATTTATTTGAAACAGATAATTTGATGCATTTTTTGTATTATTATTTTTATCCTTTTTAGTGAACCCTAAGATCCTTCCTATATAATAAGGTTCTCCAGGAGGTTCACTAATCATATATATGCAATCATTTTTATGTAATTTAAAACCATCCAGCAAAATTAATGTATTATGTTCAACTTTAGCACTTTTCAAATCCAAGATATTATTAAAAATATGTGATTTTTTAAATGGAGGTTGCCAATTCCAAGGTATAGCATTTTCTTCATTTATAAATTTTTCTTGTATATTTTGTTGAAGATCAGTTGATGAATGATTTCTTGACTTGTTTGAAGTAGAAGTTGATGATGAAGTAGAAGATGAAGAAGATTTGGTATTACTTCCAGACTTACTACTATGTTTCCCATTAGAATTAGCACCAGCACTAGCACTAGCACTAGCACTAGTATTCCCATTAACATTCCCATTCCCATTATTATTCTTATTCTTTCTTGAAGAAGGCCTTGAAACTTGGTTATCAAAAGGATCATTTTCACCAGTCTCTTTATAATTGATATTTGCACTGGCAGCTTTCCTCTTTGGTCTTGTTGTAACAACAGCACTATGACCAGATGTATCCAGCGACGGAGCCATGATAATAGCTTATGTGAAAATAGATATATGTATAGATATATATATGAATATATATGAATATATATCTATACTTGTAAATTATATTTGGAATATATATATATATATATATATATATATATATATATATATAATA